>CAUYRH010082021.1:0-38976 GCA_963574655.1 Perodicticus potto
AACTTACTAAATGCAGAATGTAAATGTCTGAACACAATAACTAAGAAAATGCCATGAAGGCTATGTTAACCAGTTTGATGAAAATATTTCAAATTGTATATAAAACCAGCACATTGTACCCCATGATTGCATTAATGTACACAGCGATGATTTAATAAATAAATAAATAAATAATAGTGATTCAGGATTATTTGCTGCCTGTCTTATATAATTGTACACTATAAATCTTATATGTCTTTTTTTAAAGTAAAGATAAAATTTCCCATCATACATTTCAAATGCAACATAATTACATATATAGAAATAATATAGTTTTAGTGTTAGGCATACATTGGATGGTAAGCAATTATAAGTTGATACCATAATAAAGTAAAAACTTCTTACTAAACCCCAACAGAAGTCAACAAATATAATCCATCTTGTTTTTATTTCTGAGATTCACAATGTGGGAGGACGATGACACCAATGTGTGGCCTACATTGGACATTTTTTTAATTCTTCAAATAATAGATTGATGATATTTATTGGATCATTGTGCTTTTCCTTTTACAATAGTCTTAGAACCATTTCAAATATATCTAACTCCTTTATTAACAAAACAAAAACACAATGCTCTGAAAACTCAACTAATTTAATATTAGTATTCTGGCTCAAAACCCAGAGTTATAAACCCGTGATAGCAAAATGAACGATTGAAATGAGATTTTTCTGAATTCTTGGTGCAAATCCAACCAACTACAAAAAAAAAAAAAAAATTGCTGACAGCTTTCAGATTTAAAGTAACAGGAGGCTATAAAACACTGGCACATTGAGAGAGCAATCAGCTCTTCCAACAAATATTTCCGGGAAACTATGTAGGAGTCTTTTACGAATTTATTATGTCTTCCATTATACTAGGAAGATACAAAACAAAACGCTTGAGGTTTTTTCATGAAGATTTCATAATTGAATAGGGAGTCACATGTGCAACACATTCACCAACTGCAAGGCAATAATCTGTTCTCAACAACTGTCCTCAGAAGCGGTTGATATGGTAGCCCAGCATCCCAAAGTCTGGCACAGGAGGATCCAGCTCAGGTGTTCTGTTCTCTGCTCACACACTTTCCTGGGTAACCTCGTTCTGCTCCATGGCTTTAAATCTCAGTTCTACTGCAATAACTTTCAAACACAGATGCCTAGATGAGATCTCCTCTCTCCTATAACCCAGGTTTGGACCTACGCTTGTCCTCTTCATGCCTTTAATTAGATGCCTGACTCAAGGTCTCATGATTAATATAGAACACATATTTCTCAAAAAAGGGAGGGGGGCAAGATGAAAAAAAAAAACACATGTCATTCCTTCCCTGAAATGCTTCCCATCTATTTGTTTAAGGTGAAATCCAAGGTGACACTCTTAATTTCTTTCTCTGAGAGGCTACAGCCTATCTGTGGAAAATTCCTATTGGGTCTGTATCCAACACATACCCCAAATCCAACAACTGTTCAGTATCTTCCCTGCTCTCGCCATCACCTCTCCTCCAGGCTTGCTGTGACAGCCTCAAAACTAGCCTCCTTGCCTCCACTCCTGTTCACTGCAATCCATCCACCAAGATAAAAGTCAGACACACTCTTTCTAAAAAGCAGATCATATAATAGCAACTTTGTTTTAAAACCCATCCCTAGTTTCCCATAACTTTTCCATAACTCGTGGGATCCAATTCCAAACCCCCTACCATGGCTGACATGATTTATCTCCTGGCTAACACGATTTATCTCCTGACTCTTGCAACGCCATCTCAGCCTCAGTTCTGTGTTCTCACAATGTCCCAGACACTGTTACCAAGGTTGCTCCTGATCTAAGGCCTTTGCCACTGCTGTTCCTTCTGCCTGCAACATACTACCCCCAAATTTGCAGAAAACAACCTTCTTATCATTACTCATATTTCAATGAGCTTCTTCTAGAAGAGATCTTCCTTCTTCTGAGCCAAAGCAGCCCCACCAAGTATCACGCTGTTTATTTTATCTTCTATACAGTATTCTCACTGCCCGATGTTCTACTACTGTACTATATTATACAGTACTATCTTTTTAATCTGTTATGTGTATTCTATGCCCCGACCATGGCAGTATCAGCCCCTGAGACCACAAACTCTCTCTCTCCACTACATTCTGCTTGGTACCATAGAACAGAGTTCAGCTCATGGCAAATTTCTAACATATATGCATTACTGTGGTTAAGACAAATGGGAAACATCTAATTAAAAATATATACACAAAAGTTGATGTTTTCTCTTAAAGACAATCACTTCCAACAGTCTTGCAATACTATTTGAGGATCCTGTAAGCCAAAGCCTGCCTGGACAATAAAACATATATCATTTGACGAAAGAGATTTAATTTTGAAATCAAACACCAAAATGTTCCTACATATGCAATATATGTGTGTGCACATATACATACATTTTTTAAATAATTTTTAATAATCGTATTTCACATCAACACTTTCAGGAGGTCAACTTGAAACTCAGGCCCTCTTCTCCCTATTCTGAGAGGGAACAGAGATTCTGCCATTAGGGGAATTTGGAGAAGGCAATTTGGCTTGTTTATGAAGCAGTAACTCAGCAGTCATACTCCCCCAACTCGAGGAAAGGGAGGTCATGGCCATCTAAGGAGTTCTTATGCTTCCTTTTCAGGAAGGCACATCAGCCTTCCTCACCCTTCTTTACAGGTACCGAATGATAAAATGAATATATACAGAGAACTGTTTTGGAGACATGTACCACCTATTTTTTCTTTTTACCAAAAAGGTACTGAGAAAATAGTAGATAGCTGAATTCACATGACTACGGGGCCCATACCATAGAGATACGGTGAAGGGGCCTCCTGCGTCTGAGGCCACGGTATCCCTTTACTTAGCTGTTGAGGTGCTGGTTCGAAGCTCTACAGTGTATCTGTCTGTAAGAACTTTACAGACACACATACACTGTAAGAACTTCAGAAAAAATGGAATCATACAGTATTTGTTCTTCTGCGTCTGGTGTAGTTCACCAAGCATAATGTCCAAGGTCCATCCATTGTTGTAGATGTATCAAATCCCCTTCCGACTTAGAGCTGATCCATCCCATCGTGTGGATATACCACATTCTGCTTGTTTTTTCATCTATCAGTGAAAAACTGGATTGCGTCCTTGTTTTAGCTACTGTGAAAATACTGCTACGAACATGGGCAGACAAACATCTCTTTGAGACTATGCCTTTAATTCTTTTGGATATATACCCCAAAGAGAATTGCTGAATCATATGGTAAATCTGTTTTTAATTTTTTGAGGAACTGTCTTACTGTTTTCATAGTAGTCATATCCTTTTACACTCCTACCAATGGGTTTTTAATTTCTCCACATCCTCAGCAACACTTATTTTCTGATCAGTAGCCATCCTAATAGGTATGAGGTGGTATCTCCTGATAGCTTTTATTTGCATTTCCCTCGTGATAAATCATATTCTCATTTTTGCTTCAATGGCATTATTTTCTAGCTGTGTGGATAAAATTTCTTCCCGTCTCAACTAGTGAAAACACACTACCAAAGCTCCCACGATATTTTTTTAGGCCTGGACATTTTCCCTGCCACCTGCTATTATGTAAAAAGAAATAAAAGTGAAGTTAGAACTTAAATTATTTGTTTCTTCACTCACCGAGAGAACTCTGACAATTCTGGGAAACAACTGTCAAACACTTCTTAAAGAGAAAAGCACATCTAATCCCTAAGGAAAAACTACCTGCTAATTTGAGTGTCTGGAAGCATTTAAAAATGTGTCTGAAGCATATGAGGTTTTTATAAGTACTCTGCAAAAAGTCCTTATTATAAAGAAGTTTTAGAGAACTGAATTAGCTATGAATCCAGAGCAGACATCAATTTGCCTTTTATTCACTTCTCTCATTGAACCTCAAAATGTTTTTCTTAGAATGCAAATTAATTACTTCGATAACATGATCATTTAATCTATACTAGCACTGTGTCTGTGCCCAGTTATTAGTACCTTCTTACCATTCCATTCCCAAGAAAATGAATGGTAGAAGAGGGGTTTGACATGAACTCAAAACTTACAGGACCACTGGGCTAGATGGCTAATTGCCTCAAAGAGTTTTCCCAGTTGCCTGTTCTAACATTTATAAGAGGTCTTCAGATTCCACTACTCCAGATTTGGGTAACATATAAGTAATATAATTCTGTGAAAACTTAACGTCCCTGTACATGTCACCCAGTCATCAACTATTATCATCATTTTAAAATAGTATTGACAGAGGTATAAAAATAGTATTTCAAGGGCGGCGCCTGTGGCTCAAAGGAGTAGGGCGCCGTCCCCATATGCCGGAGGTGGTGGGTTCAAACCCAGCCCTGGCCAAACCTGCGGAAAAAAAAAAAAGGAAAAATAGTATTTCAAAATAGTATTTCAAATAGTATTTTATTTGTCTATAGCAAAAGTGATTTATCCTAATAGTGTTCCAATGGTAATAAGCTTTCATCACATACTGCAAATGGATTGGTGAATTCAACCCATTTGCCTCTTGAGCTCCACGCGTTACAAGGATATGGTTACAATCGACATCCTTCGTGCAGCAGCAAGAATAGTGGTTTGCAAGCTCCTTTTGGATTTCAGGTGCCTCTAGGAATCTGAACAAAATTTAGAAAATGTCAGGGGCTTCTCATCACCCCCTCCATAAAGTCCATTTCACAAAGCCCATTATGTTTCAGGATCCTCTGAGGTGCTGGTTACAAAAGAAGATTCTTGAGTAGGAAAAAGTCATATTCATTTTTAATAAAAACTCTTGGCATTTCTAATGAATCTCCAGTGTCTTTGAGGTGACAGACATCAGTTAAGAAATTCCTGATACAGGCCAAGAGTGGTGGCTCACACATATAATCCTAGCTCTCTGTAAGGCTGAAAGGCAAGGATTGGTTTGCCCGGGAGTTTTAAGACCAGCCTGAGCAACACAGAAGGACACCAACTCCACATACACACACACACAAAAAAAAAAAAAAAAAAAAAAAAAACAGAAAAATTAACCAGGTGTGGTGGCATGTGCCTGTAGTTTCAGCTCCTCAGGAGGCTGAGGCAGGAGAACTATTTAAGCTCAGAAGTTTGAAGATGCAGTGAGCTATGGTGATGACACTGTAATCTAGCCTGGGCAACAGGGTTAGACCCTATCTCAAAAACAAAAAAATTCCTGATACAGAAGGTAGGGACAGAAGGTAATGGGAAGGGTTTTCAGCTCTCATCTGCAGAATGAATCTTATTATAATCCCATCTATGAAGGAGCTGGAGAAGGAAATCCTTACACCAAAATACATGAATACAGCACACTGAGTCCTCACTTAAAGTCTTGGAAATGGTTACCTTTTTAGAATTATTTTACTATATTTTTCAATTAATGAATAATAACTGTACATACTTATGGGGTACATAGTGATGTTTCAATACTATATATATATCAAATCAGGGTAATTAGCATGTCCATCATCCTAAACAATTATCCTTTCTTTGTACTGGGATCATTCACTAACCTCCTTCTACCTATTTGAAACTATATAATATATTGTCATTAAGTTTAATCATCCTATAGTGATATAGAATACTAGAACTTATTCCTCCTATGTAGCTGTGATTTTGTATTTTTTAAAAAAGGAAACTGCAACTTCAAGCAAAAGATCTATAGCAGGTCCTCAGTCTTTCCTTCAACTTCATTTCATTTTAACACTGATGAGAAAAAAAATTATTTTGGTACACGTCATTTTGCTTAAAGTGAGTTTCCAAGAACCCACCAAAGACACCAGTGAGGGTTTACTGTATACGAAGTAAGTAACATAATTGCATAGACATTCTATAGCACAGACAGTATGCTAGCTATGTCACTGAAATTTAACATCATTTCTAGCAAAATGCTCTCATCTTCATGTTTACTGTGTCAACAAAGGATGGAAATGTGGGCAGTGGAATATGAAGTCATGCACACAAGTGAATCATGATCACAACCTATATGCCTGTTCACAGGTGGTCATACCCAGCTCCTTGAGCACCTGGCTCAGGCTTTGTATATATTACCATCTCCAAGAATGGAGACCAACGCCCTATGCATGGCAGATGACCAACACATACCCTTAGGATTTAATTTTAATCTGTCTCTGCTGACAACTCTATTACAAATACAACTGTTTGTTGAATGATAACTAGACCTCACTGTAATGGCCTAATGTTTACACCACTAGACCTGTTTAGAGTTATGAGACCAATAAGGTCTAATCATATAATGGGCTTCATTGAGGTCTGTTATAGTATTAAAATAGAATTTAATACAGGAGAGGAGGATAGGTTATATAATAGAGCATGATCAGTGAGAAGTGAGAACTTTTATTTATATTAAGTCATTTGTACATAGATCATACATACATTTACGCCATTATGGGATTCATTGTGTTGATTATTTGTACAAATTGGAGTGCTTACATGCTACTAATCGGTATCTTTCACCTCTTTTACCCAATTACAGCATTTGTGTTCTATACCTGATAGATCCAACTTGTACCTGCAATATGCTCCATAGGTGAGGTCCCCCTACCTAACCCTCCCTCTGTCAACCCACCCCTCCCTTCCCCTCTCCCTCCCCTTCCCTCCTTCATCCTAGGCTATAGTTGTGTTTCACTTTTCATGTGCAAACGTGAGTGATTATAAATTGGTTTCACAGTAGTACTAAGTACATTGGATATTTTTTTTTCCATTCCTGAGCTACTTTACTAAGAAGAATATTTTCCAGCTCCACCCATGTAAACACAAAAGAGGTAAAGTCTCCATCTTTTTTTTAATGCTGCATAGTATTCCATGGTATACATATACCAGAATTTATTTTTAAATAAATACTTAGAAACATGTTTCTTAATTTAAGAATCATGTTTACTACACAAAAAAAGAGATGATGATGAAAAAACAACACATATTAATCCACTCCACTATGATTAGACATGCACTGATTTAATAATATGATATGCGGCAAGATGATCTTTGCAAAGATTGCCTTGAAGAATCAGCTAAATCCCAAGATGCATAAAATTCATGTGAAATTTTCACATCCTGTTAAGGAGCTCCCCAGAAGGCCATCTGTGCCCACTATTGTGTTTCAGTAGCATTTGATATGTTCGTCTACATACCTGGACGATTATGAGGACAATTCAGACAAGGAGAGAGGAACCCGGGGACACTGCCGCTCAGGCTTTGGCTCTGTGGAGTTCTGTGCAACAGCATGAACACAGGATTTGGACCCAACTGGTCCTGACTCGAGGCTCAACTCTGTGGCTTTGTAACCACAAAACGACGAGGACCGTGGCATGGATCATTGTGGATGGTCTCCAACCAGCAAATAGAGATGTCATTTTTATTAAGCAAATGTCATGCTTGTTTTTTATTATTTAGGTGCCTAAACGTTAACTATCCTCTACGTCGGATCTGTGCTATGAATGTCTCAGATTCTAACTACAACTAGAACTTTACACAAAGTTTGGTATTTATTAATAAGAACTTTTGGATACAATTCAAGAAAAACTTGACTTATACTAATTCTATCCCAAAGTAAAAAGAAGAAAGTAATCTTTTCCACATAAACAGAATAACATTTAACTTTAAATTTCTTTTTAAGAGGAAAGCCAACATCATCATTCCTAAAAAGGCACATGTTTAAAAAGTAGCTAGCATGCACATCATTAAATTGCATCCTGAACATTTACACCACCAAGTGGTAACACACAATGACATATACGCACACCTGTGCATAATGCAGCAGAACCTCTGTAAGGTGACCACCCAAGGGACCACAGCAAACCGGTGAAACACAGAAGATGGTCAACATGAGGAACTAGGCCTCCTGGACTGACTGACAGACACATGTGGCACATGTCTAGTCTGTGAAAATTAGGTAAACTTAAGGAGGGGGTCAATGTAGGGTTGCTGGTCAACTATGGAGGTTCCACTGAATATTTTACAACTATCTAAGTATTTATCTTTGACTACACGTACATATATGAATCATCATACAATCTGGATTGATTTTTCATTTCCTAAACTCTACTTGGCAATCATTAATTTTTATCCACCAGTTAAAATCTATTGCAAATCCATGCTTTCACAAGTTAACATGTACTTCAAAAACATGTAATCTGGTGGGTGGAGTAGGGAGGACTCTTTCCACTCTTGCTCGGTGGAAACTTATTATTTTCTCACAACCTTTTATCAAATAAAAATTAAATCCTAAAATTATAGTCTTTTTTATATATTGTATCAATAAAATGCAGTTACGAGATCAGCAATAACAAGGATTTTGTGAGGTAAACGCCACCATCTCAAATGCCAGAGTCAATTCACGGAAGCTACTTAAGAGATGCAAAAAGCCTGGCAAGAGTATGTATTTCCTGCAAGAATCCTCTGCAAGCAAACTGTCCATTCAGCAGTTCTGCAGGCTCCTGTTTCTCCATGCGACAGGCCCACTTATTCATAAACAAATCATTAACATTCTTGACATAAATCCATAGTGGACCATTAATCCCAGCTATGATAATGTTTTAGTACATTTGCTCTGCCCATCATGAATGAGAGTGTTGTTTCGCAGAACCCATCCCTGACAAATAAGAGACAAATTATGCCCTGTGAGAAAACTTAGAGAATGAACGGCTTACACACCAATTACTGTCTCATTATCTAGCTGATGCAGGCAGAAATAGATCCTGTGTGCTTTGGGTGAAATGTAGATTTTTCTTACTCAGACCAAAAAAAAAATACATAAACACATATATATGTACGTGTAAGTATACAGAAAGCCATTTGCCAAGGTGATTTTTATTGCTTGGATTCATCTGCAAGCCAGTCTCTGGGAACATTCCTCACAAAAGCAAATCAACAATAATTGCTTAAGAAAAGCAGACAAACAAAACCTTTGTATAAGTACCAAAAAAAAAGAAGAAGAAGAAAAAAAACAAAAACAAAAAACCAAAGATTCTAACAATTACAAAGACCGCTGGTTAATATGGTTTATTAGCATGTCACCGTTTTCTAGATTCTACCCAGGAGTCATCAGGAAAGGGTATAAATGAAGGAAAACAATGTTCAGGACATAAGAAACTCACTTAAGTTAAATAGATCCCATCACTTGTCAAGTCCCCTAAATTCTGCCTGCAGAGTGTGAACAATAAACCTCTTTCTTCACTATCGCAAATCCTCGGCTGAGCACCAGAGCATCAGAAGTACCCTGCTGTACGTGTGTGTTCTGAGCTAAATGAATCCGATTCTAGCTCTTTAACCCTGACATCATATAGTTAAATAAATAGGCTAACAACTCTACAGAGGCGACCAACTCGACCATTTTGTGTTGTATATGAGTGTCCAGGGTTGTACCTACAAACCACCTGCTAGGCTGGGGCTCGGGCCTGTGCTCTGGCAACCAGCACTCCATCTATTTGCATTGGCAGAGGCGACACCACGAGCCTATTTATTTCCCCATAAGGTATCCGGCTTCCAACAGCTGTTGGGGAGAACAGTGCTTCTCAAACTTTATGTGTGTATGAATCACCTGTAGATTCGGATAAGATGCAGATTCTGGGTAAGCAGACTAATAGTTACCATCCTATAAAGCTCCCCGGTGATGTGAATACTACTCTCGTGGGGCCACTCTTAGAAAAGCAAGGTGAGGCATGACCATGTGTGGGTTTGGGCTTGGTAAACCAACAGTCGCCTCTCCTTTGGCATGAAATAGTAACCTCCTGTTCCATTCAATTTTGCTTTTCCTATTGCTAGTACAATCATCAATTTAATCAACAGACATACATAAGCTTTAAAGCCAAGTTTTACATGACTTTTGATCTAGCGTAGGAATGACAATGCAGAAATCTAGAGGAATGGAAAATACTCACCTCACAGTATTAGCACAGGATGAAATAAAAGTGTAAAAAAAGTGCTGGAGCACAACAGAAACTGAACAAATGTGAATTTCTTCTCTTGCTTTCTTTGATTATTATCCGACATTACGTCCTGTTGACCCTGGGTCTAGTGAGATGACCTCGATCTGGTGTGAATGATCTAGGTCGGTTGGAATCCTTGTTCCACTACTTACGAACTATTCAGATGTAGGCAAATCACTTCCCAGAAGCGTTGTCAGGCCTGTACCAAGCTAACTGTGTAATAATGACCTGACAAAAATTCACATTTCTCTTCCTTCTGGCTTTGGAATTCTCATACAACAGATTCAAGATGCCACGTCACAATCTATATTTTTAAAGCTTTTCTCTGTGAGGGTTAGAAATCACCACCTTTAAAGGCTCACATACCTCCAGTATAATGATGCCAGTGACAACAGTGCTGCTCACTCACCTGCTATGCTGAGGCCATGACCACGGGGCTTGGGAAATGGCAGCCTGCCTTTGCCACTCCCACACACCAGCTCAGAAGATCGACCCGGTGACTCCCCTCAGCTGGAGATACTCCATTCCCTGGCTCTGTTCTCCATTGGACAATTCTAGCCATGACTAGACCAAAATTGCAAGCACTAGCGCCTGTTTTCTTTTTCTCTTTAATCAAATAATCCCTTCTCTCTGCCCAGGCCCCAGGGTCATAGGGAGATGACTTCACTGAATCTTCCCACCTACTCCCTGGATCTTCCTTCCTATGTGTTCAACCACCATGTCTGTGGTTACCTCCACACTCCCGCCGTCTCCATCACTTACGTGCAAAGTAGGAGAGCAAGCATCCAGCTGCCACCCAATACCTCAGCACTTGACTAAGGCAGTGGCCTCACCAGGCACTGCCAACAGCCTCTGCAATCAGTAGGGAAGGATGTTTTCCTCCAATCACCACTTTCTCTTGCCTCTTTAAACATTTCCCATCTGATTTATCCTGGATATGTATATAATCCAAGTAACAACTATCAGGGATAAAAACATATATTCCTACCCTTTGGTTTTAGAGGATAAAGATCTCATTTGCAATTACAAATCTTAGATAGAATAGAATAGGGTTTATAGAACATATTTATGCAAAAGACAGCTGGGTTTTTATGCAGAGACCCAGGAGCTTTTCTTTCAAAAGCACAGAATGCGTCCCCTCCACTGCTCAGCTTCCTTTGTTTCCACCTTGCCTCCTGCCTTCCTCCCTATCTTCTTTTTTTTCTTTCTAACAGAATTTGTAATTCTGGAAACTCATGGAAACATTTCCTAACCAACCCAAATATGATTTCTTGGCCCTAACTGGCAAAGCAAATGTATCCCTTAACTCCTGCAGGTATAATGGGAGAGGGAGGGAGCAGGGAGGAAAGGAAAAGAGGAAGGGATAAGGGGAAAGAGAGAGAAAGAGAGACTGGGAAGGAGAAAGAGATGGGGAGGGCAGCAGGAGAGAGAGTTTGAGAGAGAGAAAGAGAGATGGGGAAGGAGAGGAGAGTGGAGAAATAGAGACAGACAGACAGAGAGGGAGAGACTCTCACGGCTCTGGTTTCCAATCCTGGAGTCATGCAGGTAATGAAAATCAGAGACGAGACCAGCGTAAGATGATACACAGCAAATAAGACTTGGCTTTCACTGCTGGGGAATGGGGACTGGGGTGACAAGGAGTAGCCGGAACTCTGGCAAACAGAAGAACACACGCTCCCATTAAAGGCAGAGCTGCTGCTCATTTCTAGACAAGAATACCAAGCAGGAACATGGAATCAATACTATCAGACTGTCACATTTTTTAGCAAGGTCATATATTATGTGAAATCTGATTTTTTGGCACTCGCTACAATTTTCAAATTCTGTGAGTACCGTGCTGCCAAAGGAAATGCAGCCACAAGACGCTGGCCAACCATGTGCAAACCCTCACTTAGATACTCAAGGTGTCTCCTTCTTCCTGGACGCTCAGCTGGACTACATTTCTCCCCCTGCCTTGGCATCAGGTACAAATTGATGACTGAGTTCTAGCCAATGGCACGTGAGAGGAAGGAACACACGCCTTTTAAGAAGACTTTAACAAAGCAGCTGTACCATCTCATGCTGTCTTTCTACGTGTGCCCACGAGATGCAAAAACAGTGAGATCACTGGGTCCATGAACTGAAGCAGAGAGGAAGCCTGGGTCCCTGAATCGCCGCATGACAGAGAGCCACCAACTGTCCAGAATACAACTTTGTATTGTGACTCGGAAAAGTCAACATCTACGGCTTCTCACCTGTGTTATATATTAGGGCCCATTAATTACTCTAACCTAGACTGGGATCCTTTGGTTTTCAAAAATAATGATTCATCATCATCTGTAAGATGTCTTTACTTCAAATGTTAGTAGAATGCCACTCATTTTTCTCTCCTAGGACGGTTTATCTTTCATTATGATTGCATGTTATCCATGCATGCTATGTCCTCCACGCCAGTTCAGATTAGTTTAGTTTTTAATCTGTCAGTCACTTAAGGGGCAGAGGTTATGATCTTCCAGAACACTCAGAATTCAGACACTTGGGATCAGAATGCAGGCTACCAGGACAGGCCTAGCAAGGAAAGGTTACTACTGGAGAAAATAAATACATATTTTGAAAGCCCTCACACACAATCACTTTTTCTAACCACGAAATACCTCCCAAGAACAAAGTAATTACTTTGATAAAGTCCCCTTCCCTCAATGTTTGCATATTGCTTTTTCTTTCACTTGAGATGACCCCGAGGAAATTTAGTATCAGAAATAGAATAAACTCAATTTAAATAACATTTAAAATATGTGAAGGAGATGGGGTAGATTAATTCCAGATCAGAAGGAAAGATGTAGAGGGTACATCTCCTGGGTGCAGGAATCAGCTACAACTTGGACCCTATCTTACAAATGCAAACAGTGTAACCTAATCCTATGTACCCTTACATTAATTTAAAAAAAAAAAAAACCTAGAGAGGAGAAATCAGGAGACTTCATGGAACTTATCTCAGCATCCTTTGCTACATAGTCAAGTTAAAATTCAAAGAGTATACCTTTCTGTCCTATAATTTACTTCTTTATATGCACATATGTTGTTGGAAAAGAGACTGAATGCTATGTGCCAATATGGTGCTGGAAGCACCTTGTATCCACGACTCCAAGACAAGCTCTGGTATATTCCAGTAGCAATGGTCCCCTGCAGGTCAGGGACACCCAACGGCTTAGGGAGATTTTGGTGAAAGCTTGGCAAAAACAAGTTAAGGAGGGTTAATCACTTTTTCCATTTATTTTCAACCAATAGGATTTAATTAAGTATACTTTAATTAAAATTTAATCAAGCTTTCCGTGACTGCAGACAGCCATTGTTGAAAACTGCATTAACTAGTATTTTCTAAAGCTCCTTTCCAAATAAAGCTGCCTTGTAATGAAGAAGTATTTATTGTGGGAATGTCACAGTCACCCCTCAAACGTAAGAAAAGGAGATCAACTGGGGGAAAGGTAAAATTACTATATAAAAGAGACTATACCAAAAACAATGCACAAACAAATATGAGAGGCTGGCACATAGCATGAAAAAAATAAGTTATCTCTAAATCAGAAAGTTGAGCAAAGGAGAGTTTGCCAGATGTAGAATTACAGTAACCCCTCACTTACGTAAGTCCCTGAGAAATGGAGCATCCTGAATAACGTAGCATTTCTATTCCTTCTGTCCTTCATACATTTGTTCATTCAGCACATTTATGGTCAGTAGCCCTTCTGGGGACACTGGTCTAAATGCAAAGCTAATCTTTCCCAATGCCAAACCTTGGGTTGACTATGATGAATGAAAAATCTTTATTGGAATAAGTGCAGTTTTATTAAAGAGTAGATGAGGAAAAGTTGGCTGTTGATTGATCATGTTTATTACCCACTGAAACAAAAACTCTGGTAGTGGGATTAAATGGGGAAATGTTGTCTAAACTACTGAGTGATGTATGCTCCTCTGCCCTTAGCTCAAAATTGCCACATTCTACTTTTGATCTACATTTGTGAGCTGTCCCTTCCACAGGAGGGAGTCCACGTGTACCAAAATTGCCACATGTACTACTTTTGATCTACATTTGTGAGCTGTCCCTTCCACAGGAGGGAGTCCACACGTTGTAACATTTCTTTATTTTTCTCTGCTCCATTGAAAGAAACACAGCCCAGGTTCTGGTGGAGCAAGAACAGGACACTCCTGAGAATGTCACTGAGAAATGAAGACAAGTTGGAAGCAGCTCTCTGTGTTCTAACACAGACCCAGTAAGGGGAGCTGGATATGGGGAAGTGTCCACGTGGACTCCCTCTGTGGAAGGGACAGCTCACAAATGTAGACCAAAGCCATCTGAGTCCCAGAGGACCTTCTTACCTGCTCTGGCCAAACCCTGGTCATGTTCTGGAAGAATGAGATTATCACAGGGCAACTTTGTATTACACAGCCCTTCCAATACCAACATGCAATGAAATGGTTGGCACTATTAGCAAATTTTGGTTAATCAGAATATTAAAAAAAAAAGAATATTAAGAAAATTGTATTTTCCAGTTAATTTAACTTGTTACTCAACTTGAGGTTGGACACGATTCTGAAAATAATTGCAGATTTCACCAGTGAATAAGAATTTGAATGGGTCTTAAAGTCATTCTTCTGAAATCAATTTTAAGTTTATAGTTTCATAAATATAGAAGGTATCAGACTGGTCTAATAAATAACATCCCCAACTTACTTAAGTGGTTTTAAAATTAGGTTTTAGAATTTGACTTTTCTAGAGGTAGGGAGAGAAAAGAAAAGAAAGATGAAATACCCAGTTGAGGGTTCTATCTATTTAGTTTCCTTGTTCCTATTAATAACGTGCTTCCTAAGTCATGTTTAAGATAGATTAGTCCACCATGCCCTTGAGTCATGTATCCAAGAGTTTCTTCCAGAGAAAGCTATTATTCCCTTTTGGAAGTGCACCTGGAGATTAGGTAGTAATTCATTACAGAGAGATGCTGTGGCTGTCACATGTTGTACCATTTCTTTATTTTTCTCTGCTCCATTGAAAGAAACACAGCCCAGGCTCTGGTGGAGCAAGAACAGGACACTCCTATAAGAATGTCACTGAGAAATGAAGACAAGTTGGAAGCAGCTCTCTGTGTTCTAACACAGACCCAGTAAGGGGAGCTGGATATGGGGAAGTGTCCTCTCCAATATCCATTGTAGACTTACTTCCATGCTAAGATGTCCCTGCAAAAAAGGCCAACAGGAATAGGCCACAGAAGTACAGCAAAAGCTTCCTTGCACAAGGGCTGGACCTTGTGGTCATTTCCTGCCATCTGAAGGTTCATAATGCAAGGTGGGGACACAAGTACTTATGCCAAAAACTACACCAAGAACTTTGCTTTTAGCTTTTACTTTCCCCATGGCACTATAAGACAGGTGGTATTATTCCCATTTTACACATGAGAAAACTGAGGACCAGTCACTCACCCCAAAGCACAGGAAGGCAAATGGAAGAGAAAGAATCTGAACACAGGAGCTCTTACCCCACATCCCAGCCATTTTCCTCTCCCATATATTCCAGACGACCCCCCGTGAGTCCACACTCTCACCACCCCCCTCCCATGACTCTGAGCTGGTTCTCTAAACTCATTCCAAAGTGTAATCCCCTTTGTAACCAACAACACAAACTAATGATTCCAGGAAAGAAGAAGATTAAAGATATAATCTGTGGTTCACAAAATAAGACAAATTTACCCAAGGGAACTCAAGGGAGAAAAATATATATATATATGAGATAAGGTGTAGGGCAGGCCCAGGCTCCAGTCTAAGCTCTGTGACTTACTTCTTTGTCTGTTTGGGCAAGTAAATTAACTCTTCTAATCCTCCATTTTTCACAGGTAAAACACCCAATTTCCATGGTATCTGTGAAAATTATAGATAAGTGGAGCATGGGGCACAGCACACAGAAGGTGGCCCTCCTCTGCCCTGCACACCTGCCCACGATCCAACATGAGCCTCATTCAACAGCATCATCCCTCTGGTCACTTCTTGTGCCATTTCTTTCCAGTTATACATCTACCTACACCATCCATCTGCATCAAAGGTTGCCTTTCCTCAGTTAGAAAAATTAATTTCAGAGGAGCTGAACCAAATTCAAAGGCTCTAGAAAGCTAAAGTGCGTGTTGACTCAGAGGACAATTTCCCCATTTTGAGCTCTAGGGCCTCTCTCAAGAATAACACATTACTCACAATTCCTCCTCCAATTACCTTCTCAGGCAATAATATGTTTACTGGCACAGTTCATTTTGTGAGCAGCTTCTTCCCCCAAAATTTCTGTAAGTCATTATACCTTTGAGCCTCTCAGGATAAACATATCTTCCTTCTAGTCTCAGTTCTCACCACAACACAAGCTACTGACTTGGTACGGATATATACGCAACAAAATATGCAATGTGCTTCTTCATTTAAGCTAGCTAAGAACCAATGGTTTTAAAGAAAGATAAGGCAGTAAATTCACTATCAAACACCACATGCAACTATTCATAATCTTAAAACCATGTGGGTTTTAATACAGAACATGCCAGAAATACATGCATTAAATCATTAAAATTTGAACTGGAAGAAGACCTTCTGTTTTATCCTGTCCAGCTCTCTTAAATTATAAGAAACTGAAACACGGAGGTGAGGTGGGCATGCCTACCCACAATAAACAAAAGAGTAACAATATCTGATGTAATTAGGACTACATTCCAGATTCCCTTCTGAGTGTGCTATGAGTCATATGACTTTTCATTCATACAATTCTATGGTGCTGGTATTGAGAAACAGAGGCTGGGAGGGGCTAACTAACCTGCCTGACAGCATAACTCTAGCAGATAGTAGAGCAAAGATCTAAACTCCAATCATCCGAATTGGGCGTCCATTTTCATAACCACTGCTCTTGACTGAGAATGTAGGGTTCCCCTGGAATGTAGGGTTCCCCACCTGGAGTAGGCTTGGTTTTCTTCCACCCTGACCTATCCTGCTGCTGAGATTCCAGTGAGCTGTCAGGGCAAGTCAGTGAAGTGGGACGCTGAGGCAGGAAGATCAGTTGGCCCAGCCAAGAGTCTGAGGTTGCTGGGAGCTAAGCTGACACCATGACACTCTAGCCTGGGTAACAGAGAGAGATTCTGTCTCAAAAAATACACACACACACATATACTTAAAGCAAAGTCAATAAAGCAAATTTGAAACAGCTGAGCTTCATATTTTAAAAGTCCATTAAACCACATAAGCATATCCTAAGGATATTGAAGCTTTGATCAATTAAAAACAAATCTATAAGTATTTAGATTTTAAGAAACAGAATACCAGAATCAGACATGAGGCAAGCTGAGGGCATTATTGGAAAATCACTGAGAAAGACTGAAGTGCCTTCTTATTAATTAGTTTTGTTATCACCAAATGTCTAACTATTCATTTGTAAAAGAAAATGGTAAAAAGAAAGTTGAATTAACACAGAAGGGCACATAGTGAAATATAAATGATCTCCTTATGCCCTAGAGCTCAGGGTCAAATCCCAGTCAGCTTCCATCAGCGGGGTGTTTTTGGTTGTTTTTCATTTGGGGTTTGGTTTTGTTTTGCATCTCTTTTCCAGAAACTTTTAATGCACTTGCAAGCACTAGATGATTTTTTCTTTCCATTTTCTTATGTACATAAATGTGATCTTACCATATGTACTATTTTACAGCTTTTCTCCCTACATATTGCACATTTTTCCCTAACAGACAATAAATACCTCGTGTTCTCGCTCTTTCTTTCTCCTACTCTCTCTCCCCTTTTCCTGAGCCTCTATAATGTTGCATTAAATTATGGGACCACAATTTCACTAATGACATATGGAGATTAAGTTTGTTTTTAGCAATTTAGGTTTACTGCTATTATGATAAACACTGTGCAGAAGTACACATCTTCAACAACTATGGAAATAAATTTGCAGAAGGGAAGCTGTTGTGTAAAAAGAGAGTGCTTTTTCTTATTCACACATATCACCAAACTATCCAAAGGGTTGCAGCAATTTGCACTCCCACAAATAACATCTGAAAGTCCCTATTACTCCTTGTCCAATGTCACTGGACGTTTTAACAGCCACCTACTGGCCTGACAGTTGGGGGTACAGTAGAAGCAGGGTGGGTACTGAGGGAGATTCTTACTGTTACAATTTACAATTCCTTAACTAAATTAAGCTGGACATCTTTTTTGCATATTTATTTGAAGTTTATACTTTCTTTCTGTTACCCTATTTGAGTTTTGGCCCATTTTTCTACTGGATTGCTTGTCTTTTCCACATTGGCTGTGAAAGCGCATTGTGTATTAACAAAACAGACCCTCTTTTAGTCAATACATTTTCCCCAATATTTTATTCATCTCTTGGCACTGCTTAGGGTAGTTACGCCTCAAAGTTTTAAATGCTTACTTAGTCAGATACACTAGATTTCAGCATGCTTCTTCATTCCTAGAAAACCACTTGACCATGAGCAGACTGGGGCACACTCAGGTACAACGGGGCCGCCTGAGCATTCAATTCACTGCTCAAAGGTGCCTACGGCAGGATGTTCCAAAGAGAAGTTATGCATGAGGACAGGTGCATGCTTGAATTAAAAACTGAACTGTGTAAAGTTCGTGTCTAATCAGGGACACATCTTATCATAAATTCAAATATGTGCACAGATAAGACACAGCAGGAGAAATTTTATTATAAAAGCAAAATAAATAAATAAAAGATTTAAATATCTATTTGCGCTCTCCAGTTAAGGCACTGGTGGTCTGCCAACTTGTTAAAACTGTAATGCATGACACAGTCCCCCAGTTGTAATTACTATTACAGTTTCTAAGTCATGAAAAGATACTTTAAAAATATAATCACAACCCAAATCCTTCATGAGACACCAGAATCACCTCTATGATCTGAGGTCACAGAAAACCCAGAGTCCAGAAGAGTCTCACATTCCTATGGATGGGATGGCACCCTCGGTGACCCATCTCCTTTCAAGTTTGTCAGACAGATCCTTGGCTTTTATGAAGAAAGGCTCTGGAAGGGGATGCCTTTAAAACTTGGTCTGGTGGCCCTCATTGCAAACTCTTAGGCAGAAGAGCAAAATGCAAAGGTAGGTTTCTTAAATGGCTAACAGCAAGCATGATGCCTGCCATGCGGTCCTCTTCAACGTGCCCAGGGGGACACGTGCATTGGCAGCTACGTAGAAGTGGACACTCAAATTCATTGGAAGGCTTCTCCCTCCACTTTGGCACTGCCAGGCTGCCCCTCAACCCTAACACCCAGCATCCCTGCGGCTTACAGTTCCCCCTCCCCAAAACAATGGGCGAGGAAGCAACACAGACAGGGACTCTGAGGAAGAAGAACATACCACAGCCAGCGGCCAAATGACCTCACCTCGGAGGAAAGAACAGGAAAACAAAGGAGACATTATGAACGAAAGGGTCGGTAGAGTAAGGCCTTAGATTTCAATCTTTTAAAACGTGTGCAGGTAATCCTCAAGTTGCAGGCTCTTCACAAGTAAAATGTTACAACTCTTGCTGCTGTGGACATTTTAAACTGCTTTTCACAAACCATTTATTACATATTCTTCTCCTATGAGGGTGAAATAAACAAGAAACAAAACGGATAAAAGAACCTGGCATGCCACTTCTCAAATAAGAAAACAGATACACAGGAGGACCCACCCAGAGCTGTAAATGATACTGATGTAGCCACTGTTCCTTTAATTTTCAAAATTATCTCCTGAAAAAGGCACCTTGGAGTTATCCTTTCAAAAAATAAAAAGTAAAGAGAAGGAAGACTTTGTTAAATTG
This sequence comes from Perodicticus potto, assembly GCA_963574655.1. Lineage (NCBI taxonomy): Eukaryota > Metazoa > Chordata > Mammalia > Primates > Lorisidae > Perodicticus > Perodicticus potto. The sequence goes on from CAUYRH010082021.1 coordinate 19,790, forward strand.
ATAAGACAACTTTTTTTTAATTTAGAATTTTTATTGGGATGTAACTTATGCAGATCTCAGCTACAAAGAGATTTGACTTAAATAAATAAATACAAAGATAAACCCAATATATAACTGGGGCTCAGAGATCAATACCCCAGGCTGCTGGAGTAAGTGTGCTTTGCTTTCCCTTAGCTTCTAAGCTGGAGCAACCTCCTGGGGACAGAGTGAAGTTCTGTCCAGGATTGCAGGGCAACCCACTGGGGCTCTGGGATGGCTCCAGGAGACGCTCTCCAGACAATAAGGCAGAGCATGAAACACTCCAGCAAAACGAATGCGTGCCCTAGGTAAGCTCCAAATTTAATTTATTTTATGCTGATGAGGTTTGTGGGACTTTTAAAATGAGTCTCAGCTGTTTTGGATTTGCTTTGTTGACTTTGCTTTAATTAATGATAGTGCCTTTCTGGGGAAAAGGCAGCATCAAGAAAAAATACAGCCAGAAAGGATCCTTTCAAAGCTTCTCCCGGGCCCTGGCTCTGAAGCAAATGAGATTTGTTAATCTCACTCAGAGTCAGAAAGTGAGGGAGAGTGCGTGAGAGGATGGGGTGCAGGTGGCGTCGCCTGATGATGGGAGGCTGCATGGACAGCCTAAGGCCATCCCTAATGCCAGGCTGCCTAGAGAAGGTCGCTGTCTGGTTGGTAATTGAAAAGGAGCCAGGTTTACTAGTCTTACAAGCAAGATCTCCAAAGATCTTCAAAAAGCCAGGGTGAATCGAACAATAGTTATTGCCCAAGTTCTTCATAGTAAAACCTCATTCATGTAGACTCAATCCATTCAGAGTTTGCAATGATCCCTCATCACCTTCAGACAACCTGCTTCTCACAGCATTCCAAGGGGGGGTCTAAACATAAACATGGTCCCAGCTTTATCTTTGCAGATTTATCTTCTGCTTCTTTATACACACCTTCCAGCTGCCCCCAACCAGTCCATTTTCTACCCACGTCTTTTCATCCCTCCAAGCCCTCCTCTATGTTGTATTTTCCACCTCCAATGCCTCTCAAGATTTGGCCCGACAGTCGCTCCTGCTGGAAATGCTCTCCACGCCTCACTCCCAACAACCAGCTCTCTCCTCTGCTGGGCATCCCCAAGTCTTTGTACATATCTTTAAAATGGCCCTTTATTTTGATGAACTAGTTATTGTTTTTCTTCTCCACTAAAGTACTATTTCTTTTTCGGTAGTCAAAAGAGAGCCTGAGACAGCCCCAAATATAACAGGTGGTTAAATGGTTCAACACAGTAAGTGAACTTCTCCACAATGTTGATTCTTGGCTGCGGGGTGGGAGAATTATGACAGTGAAAGAAATATAAAAAAGAAAAAAAATCACTGACAATCTTCACTCGTTTTTTTTCCCTTGTTCCCATTCATCCCACGTCCCTCTGCTGCTGAGTAGTACAAGCTGTAATCACAGAGGAAGTCTCGCTGCACGCACTGCAGAGATCAATAGTGGAGCTGAACTGAGGAACAGAAAGGTCTACCAAAGGCAGGTTGGTCCAGAGAGGTCTTAAAGGACAGGTAAGTAAACAGGCAGGATGTCCAGCTTGCAAGAGAAAGTGGATAAGCTGAGCCCCGAGGCCAGCTGGAAAATCTAGAATTCAGCAGACAGATGGCCAAATTCTAAAGGCCCAGGACAGATTCAGGGATGGGGAAGATGGAGCAACAGTAACAGATGAAAAGGAATAACTGGGATGCAGGCAGCCCAAAATGTGCCCAATTTATTGATTTACCCAACCAAGACCCTCTGCACGGATCTGCACAGAGACAGACTAACTAACCTTGACCCACACTCTGTTCTTTGTACATTCTCTTCAAGCCTTTCTTCTCAACTACATGCTCATGTTCACCTGTCAGGTGCACTAAATTGAGTCCTTCTCTTAAAGTCAGCCTCTCTATCCACCACATTAACATGTTAATCCTCAGTCCAAGCTTCACTCAATGGTAGACAACACAATATTCAAAAACTGGACAAGACCTTATGGAGATCATCTAGCTCAGGCACCTTTTTTTGTAGATAAGGAAATTGGGGGCAAGAGACTTAACAGACTTACCTGAGGTCTCAAGGCAAGTAAGCGGTTGGAGAAGAATTAATAATAAGAAAAATATGGGACAGACCCTGGGCTAAGCACCCCCTATTCCTGATCATTCCCGATCGACTTGCAACACCTTTAGACCTCTTGTAAAGACAGGAAGGTTAGGTGACATGTCCAGAATTAGCAAGTAGCACACAGCCAGGTATAATAGCCCCAAACAGAGGGACACGCTAACTTCGTAAACATTGTCTTTAATTCTCGCAAAGGCTTGTGCAACTGATGACGGAAATGAGTCACAGAGAGCCTGCCGCTGGCCCGAAGCCCACAAAGGTTGGACATCAGGACTCTGGGGACCCACGCTCTGCAGCCAAACAACTGACAATGCAACTGGGAGCCCGTGCCAGGGCACCAGACCAGGGGTGGCAGCTCCAACACCCAGGGGTGACGGTGGGCAGGGCCAGCTTGCCAGACAAAGAGGTCTGAACTGATTCCATGAGTTCGGTCAGCTCCACCACAGGACTTGGGTCTCTTCTAGGATGACAGGGCTACTAGCATCCTATGTCTTTACACTCAGTGTCTCTATGAATCAAATAGCACTCCACCTCCCGAGTAGTGCAAAGTAATGAGGTGTTTTTATAGTTCTTTATTTCCTTTCATGTGAAAATAAAACTAAATAAATAAAACAGTAATTAGAAAGCTCAATAAGAAAGCTATTATAGTTAGCTTAAAACTGACAATGTTTATGCCTCTGCTTTACTTGCTGCAGTTTTATTGTGCTACTCTTTTTTTTTTTTTTTTAGCTAAAAAAGCCTTTTTAAAAAATGCTCAGCTCATTTTCCCGCAAATTTCATCAGCTTGCTTCAACCCAAAAATATTTTCAAAAACATTCCCAAACTCTCTGTCCCACTGAATTGGCAGCTCAGGATAGACGCTCTCCCTTGTATGGGCTGTGGACCTGCCCCAGCACATACATCTGGTATCCCACTCAGCTTCGGTCTCTCTTAGAGAAGAGATAATTCAGCTCACTTGTCATTGAGGAGGGTGACCAGCTTGTGACAGTATGCTCGGGATTTTCCTGATTTGAGCAATGAAAGCTCCACATCCTGGGAATGTTCTCAATCCCAGGCAAAGTGGGACATGAGTCACCCTATTTTTGAGCCTTTGGAAGTCCTGAGAATCACCTTCCTCTGGCTTTTCACCACAGTCTCTGGTTTCTTTCCCCCATTTTGACCTGTTCCCTGCTCCAGTGTGACCTGGACTGTCCAAGGTACGACGGCCCACCCAAGGCCACTGCATCTGCGGCCCCATCCGCTTCCTACTCCAGTCCATGCCCACATCCCTCCTGAGCTGCTCCTTCCCCAGCTGTTCATCTTTGCCTCGCTCCATCTCTGAGCCTCGGGCCTTGGACCTCCCCAGGCTCTGCCCTTTTCACCTGAAATGCCCTTCACCTGGACATCTGTTACTCTTCCAACTTCAGCTATGCCCACAACATGCCCAGGTTCTACCAGCACTTCCTCTCTCCTGAGAACAAGAGCCATATTCTAACTGTCTATGGAACAAACACAGGGTGCCTCATAATAACCTGATTCCAGCAAGTTCCATCAGGGTCCCTGCCTTTCTCCCTTTTGCTCTCACCCCCATCCAAGCTAGGAGTGTAGCAGTTCTCCTCCTGTCCTCCCCGCCTCCCACACTCGCACATCTGAGCACTTGGAGAACGCTAGGGACCCCTCCCGCAGACCTCTACCCCTCCCCAGCCCTCCCCACCCCCTTGCCACCACCCCTAGCTGAGGGTCCCACCACCTCCTGCCTGCTCCTAACTGCTCCTCTCCCACTGGGAAGCCTTCAATGCTATCAGGATTCCCTAAACATGAATTTAGTTACGACACTTTTAGTGGCTTTTCAATGCATCTAATGACAAAGTCTGTTCCAACTCTTTAGGATGGTTTCTGAAACTTTTCCTCACTTGGCTCCAAGTTCTACTCAGCCTGATCTTGGGACGCTCCCATTCCCACATCTGCACTTCTGCTCCCCCCACCCTGACCACATGCTACACACAGCAGGTCTGGGATAAGCTGGAACCACCCAGCCTGTTACGCCTGGTATTTTTACTTTTCTGTATTTATTCTTAAATGCAAATCCATGTGGACTTTTATTTCTGGGATTAAAGGCATCATATAAATATAATTTTTCTTTCCTTTTTCAATTAACATCATTACCATTTTCATATTACTATGTGGCTTTCATAATTAATTTGATGGCTATACAGACTGCGATGGTTACTTTTACGTGTCATTTTGACTGGGCCACAGAGTGTCCAGATATTTGGTTTAAATGTTATTTCTAGGTGTGTCTGTGAGGGTATTTCTGGATGAGAAGAACATCTGAGTCAGTACTCTGAGCAAAGCGGGTTGGCTTCCCTAGTATGAGTGAGCCTCACTCAATCTGGTGAAACCTGAATAGAAAACAAGGTTGAATAAGAACGAATTATGCCCTCCATCGGAGACTTCAGTCTCTCCTGACCCCGGACTAGGACTCCAAAGGGACCTACACTGTCGGCTTTCCTGGGTCTGGACTTCTCAGACTGCATTAACCACAAAGCCAGTTTTTTATAATAAATCTCCATACACAAACACAAACACGTACGCACACACAGCATCTGGAGGGCCCTGATTGATACACAGACCTATAATTTACCGAATTACTTTCCTGTTATAGAACCTTTAGGTGGCTTTCAATTTTTTACTCTTATAAATATTACGGCAATGAGCATTTTCTTACACATGGCTTTCGTTTTCTGTTTAATAACTGCCTCAGGATAAAATCTCAGAAGTAGGATTGCTGGGTAATAGTGTGCAGAAATTTTATGATTCGCTATAATTGCTGCCAAATTGCTTTTCCAAAGAGGCCATACAAATTCCATGGCCACTACGTCAAGGGTCTAATAATTTCCCCAACATAGGCCTAAAAGAACAGAACAACAAATAAAAAAACTTTTACTTACTTGAAGCATATAAGATGTCACCTCACTATCACTTTAACGTGCATTTCTTTTGTTATTACCAAGCTTCATTTTTTTGAACGTGCTCACTAGGCACGTTCTAATGTTCATCCGTAGCACTTGTCCATTTATCAACGTGGTATTTCTTATGCATCCATTAAAATATTTACTCATCATAAAATGTGACCTTTTGATCATCAGAGTGGATGCAAATATTTTCCCAGTCTCTTTTATTGTTTGCTTACAGCTACATTATTACTCATTTTATAGACATTAAGTAAGTACTATAAAATAGAGTGCTAATTTCCTCTTTCACTGTGTTTTCTAACGGTCAGGATGGAAACGACCCTACGTCCTTACAGTGGTTAGCTGTACTCAGACTGGAGCCCCAACAAGGAAAGTTCCTACTGGACTGCACCACTGCCTGCCATGGGGCTCTAGGCAAATTTCTGGGCCTTGCTCTTCCCACCTGTGAAGGGATAATGACCTCCAGCCGAAGCTGTGGTGAGCCCTACGCTGTACCTGGCTTCCAGTTATCAGAATACCTAACTAAGTCAGCCGTTTTCTTTGCATTCTCCATGTCCTCTCCTTGCTGTCTCTCCAGAAATTAAGCATGCACATCGAACTCTGTAGCTTACTTAGAATTAATTTTGGCATTGGGTAAATCACATAAAATTTAAATTCACTTTTTTAAAGAGATTCTACCCATTTAGTTAAACATTTTCCTTCCTCTTGTTTTTGAGGTATGCATTAGTGATCTACTTCTTTTATACTGAATGATCACTGTCAAAATGAGTAAAATGAAAAACAGTGATCTATAAGGTAAAATAGACATCCATCTTTCAGCAGAATATCTATGTCACATGGTTTTCTATTTTGTTTTGTTTTTTTACTTTAATTAAACCTTCCCGTTGCCAGCATTTTCTAATTAGCGATGTGTTATATTTGACTGACCAATGGAATTGGAATCAAAACCGATATTCAAATGCCAGCTATGAGAAATACTTTTGTAAGGAGTTTCTTGGACTACACTTTTGGTATTTTTTCATCAGTCAAATGAGGATAGTAATAGCTACCCTTTTGAATTCCTAAGAATATCGTGAGACTCAAGTGAGACGCAAGGCAAGGATATCCTTCCAGTGACTGTGACTATGATTGTTACCATAAGCTTGACGTCCATAATCTTTCTGCTCTTGATACATCTCCATGTCCTTCTCATGGCATGGAAGTTAAGAGCTTGGATACAGGAGAACAGTCCAGGCAAATGATTGGTCACTGACCAGCTGCTAGATTCAGGGAGATTCGCATCACTTCCCTGAGTTTCAGTCTTCTTGTCAGTAAAATGGAGACTGTAGTGAGGACGGAATTAGTGAATGTATGCAGAAGCATACAGCAGCCTGTATGCACGGAGCCGTGCTGGATAAATGACAGAGACGTGTTGCTTAGTCTCCTTAACGCAAGAGTCATTCTCTACCTTCATCAAGAGTCATTCTCTACCTTCGATGGACTGCATTTCTCACTTGCTCTCAGGCTTCTGAAGGAAGGAAGTGCCCCAAAATGACAGACATGAAAAACAAACAACAAAAAAGAAACAACTGGAGAAAGACATAAGGGTGTTGTTTGTTTTCCCACCCTTCTTTCAGGGCCAGGGTTTTCGCAATGGCTCCCTCTCCCGCACCCAAGGACAAAGTTCCCATGTGGTGGCCTCTCTTCCAAAGCCAGGACTCCACTGGGCTCTTTTCAGGACTCGAGGCTGCCAGACCTCCCAGTGATGCTGCTTTGCCGCATCATTATCTCCTGTCAGTTCCCTTAACACTGTCCACACTTCTAACAGTCTCTTCTTAAAGTCATGCCAGCTGATCCTTTGAGTGTGTCGTCTGCTTCCAGCCAGGATGCTGGTGTGAGTCTTAGTCCTTATTTTAATTGATGAGCCAACTCTTCATAGTTCTTCAAGTACTACAGGAGTGGTACTTAAGGGGCAATGTCCATATCCCACCTAGGTCTGCAGCCTGGTCAAAAAGTAAGCACTTCTCACACTTCTCAACTTTCTAAATTAGTTTAATATTTGCTTTTAAAGATATAGGATTTGGGGCGGCACCTGTGGCTCAGTGGGTAGGACACCGGCCCCATATACCAAGGGTGGCAGGTTCAAACCCAGCCCCGGCCAAACTGCAACAAAAAAATAGGTGGGCGTTGTGGCAGGTGCCTGTCGTCCCAGTTATTTGGGAGGCTGAGGCAAGAGAATCAGCTAAGCCCAAGAGCTGGAGGTTGCTGTGAGCTGTGATGCCATAGCACTCTACCAAGGGCGACAAAGTGAGACTCTATCTCTAAAAAAAGAAGACACAGAATTTCCCATTAGAGAATTTTATTATTTGTGCTCAGCATAATCACAGCAATCAAAGGACACATTGTTGTTGAACCTAAAATAACACGAAGATTCTAACTGCAGGATACACTGACATGCTGATGTAACATCTCTTGACAAAACTTAGCACGAGATGACACCTCCCAAATCCTCATGACACCACCCAAGATGCTAGACCTCCAAGCTCCAGTGATGGTTCCTATTAGCACATTTGAGATCTTTCCTCTTCCAGCTTGGCCAAGTGCATTCCATCAGAGCTTTGGCCAAAGAACCCTGCCAGAATGTTCACCAGCACCTAAATGTACAAGGAAATCAGAGCCTGGAAGGACTCACAAGACTGAAAGTTCCCTGATCTTCTGATATTTCTTTCTCATGAAACTTGCCAGAAATAAAATCAAATCCAAGATAAACTCACACATATCAGAGGTTGAGACCATTTCATGGAGGAAAAATGCATTTGCAGTTTATATAACTACAGACAGCAAGGAGGTAAACTGTTATAGTATAATCCCTTTTAAAATGAATTTGTCCCCACTATCATTGTAACAGCACCCAAACAGTACTACAGAAGAAAATGAAGTGTTAGATGTTTGTTTTAATTTGTAGTAGTGTCAAATTTTCATAACTATAAAAGAACAATCTCCAGAGTAGATATCGTCTTTCAAAGAAATCTATGCTTGGGCAAAGAAACTGATGTTCACGTTGACTTTATAAAGCAAAAATGAATAAATGCAAAATAAAGACACATATGTGAAGGGAGTATCTATTTTGAAATTTGTTTTTATTTTTTATAAAATAAAAATAAAATGACTTACCCAAATGTCAATCTTCATCTCCACTATTATTCAAATAAGTGTTGCCCAATATGGTAGCCACCACACACAACTACTTAAATTTATGATAAATTCTTTCAAGTTAAATTAACCAATTGGTCCTTCAAACACAAAAGCCACATTTCAAGTGCTCTGTAGCCACCTATGGCCAGTAGCTATCATATCAATGCCGGTTATCAGACATTTTCATCCCCACAGGAATTCTATCACACACCATTGGGTCAAACCACTTCATCCCATGCCCATCTACATTGTCACTGACAGCAGGTCAGTAATTACAACTGACAAAGTTACACACCTTGTCAGGGGCAGAAGTTATCCATTCCCCTAACCTCAGCCTTCCTTCAGAGGCTAGAAAAGCTGAACCGCCTTGGTAGCCTTGCCACGCAGCTCTGGCCAATAGGATGCAGACAAAACACTACTGGGGACTCCTGGGGACAGATGTTCTCCATAAAGGTACTGCACCTTGCCACTTCTTCATCCTTGAACATAAACACAATCAGCCCTTCATTTTTATCCCATATCCGTGGGTTCGAACAAGAGACTGAAAATATTGGAGGGGAATTGTATCTGTATTGAACATGTACACACTTTTTTCCTTGTACCATTGCCTAAACAATACAGTATACTAGTTATTTACATAGCATTTACATTGTAATAGATGTTATAAGTACTCTAGAGATGATGTAAAGTATACAAGAGGATGTGAATAGTTTATATGCAAACGCAACACCATTTTATATCAGACACTTGAGCATCTGTAGATTTTGGCATCGGTGGAATGTCCTGAACCAATTCCCCAAGGATACCGAGGGACAGTTGTAGTGAGACTAGAGGTGCACCAGCCATTTTGCAAGCAAAACGCAAATGCATGAGGAAGAAGCTCAGCATGTCAAATTCCACAGGATAGGATAGAAAGACAGAAAGAACCCCCAGTTATGACGGAATACTTGGGGAGCTAACAAAACCAACACAGGAAATAACTCATCTCTACAGACTTTTTCAAAATAAGGAATTTTATCCCTGTTTGTTTATACCACCATTAGTCGGGTTTTTATTAGGTACAGTCACACTGCTGTACAATTGTTTTGTTTGTTTGTTTGTTTGTTTGTTTATTTGTTTGTTTTTCTTTTGACACAGAGTCTCACTCTGACACCCTGGGTAGAGTGCCATGTCGTGTCGTCAACATAGCTCACAGAAACCTTAAACTCTTGGGCTCAAGTGATGTTCCTGTCTCAGCTTCCCGAGTAATTGGGACTATAGGTGCCCGCCACAATGCCCAGCAAGTTTTTCTGTTTTAGTGGAGATGGGGTCTCTCTCTTGCTCAGGATGGTCTCAAACTCATGAGTTCAAGCAATCCCCCCGCCTCAGCCTCCCAAAGTACTAGGAATACAGGTGTGAGCCACAGTTGTTAATTTACAAAGGGGAGGCTCTAGAAAGGAACTGTGCTAAGATCTAAGGTAATCCGAGTCACTGGAATCATTAGGTCCAAATGAACCAACTGCCAAAACAATTTATATTTACATTCACTGTCATATCAAAGCTCATATATATTTAAGTAGATAACATAATCACAAAAGAATTTGATTAATTAAATTTTACACTTACTATTTAACCTGTGCATTTGTGTGTATACATATCTCGAAAATGCATACATTTATATTTTTAATACAAATTGATCTTTATTAGCTGGAAAAAAGTAAGCATAGTGAGAAATTAACAGGCTGAATAGCTATATACTGAAGGGTTTGAACAAATATCTTTGAGTGTAAGTATATGGGTAAGTTTTCTGCTTTCAAGATGTTCTTTAATGAACACAGACTCCTTTTTTGTGTATATAGGTATAATTCATAAATATCCAGAAACATAATGTGGATAGATAATTTAACACTCTTTCAGTTTTAAACAAAAAGCTATGTGCTAAAACCATGTTGTAGCAGTTTTCCTGAAATGATCTTAGAGGTTACTGGACAGATCCCTTTACCACAAAAATACCATTCACTGGTATCTGAAATCCCACCTTAAGAAATATCTTTTGCTTAAGCAAAACAGGAGTTTTGAAGTCTGTGAAAAATACAATTCTCCTTGAGGAGAGAACATATCCCTATTGATTCTCTACATTACTTAATGAGAAATAATACCTTATCTCAAAGAATGTTGGCACCTGAAGGGCTTTGGGTTAGTTTCATCAAAAAGGATAATGGTGACGTGGTCTACTGACTTCCTTTTTCAATCTTTCCAATTCAATCTAGGATAGCTTGGGGCTCTTTCTAAGTCTACCAGTTAGTTAATGACTGTGACTCATAGTGGGAGGTGGGGAACAATCTGTGAATGAATGAATGAATCAGTGGATGAATGAGTGAATGACCATCAGTAAAGCCCACCCTTTGCTCTGGAGTGGAGACTTATTGCGAAGGCACCACTTGATCTAGAATACTGCCAGCGATCTAATCTTAAAATCATTGTGGCCTCCAAGACTTCACAACACACGGCATTTTTTGAAACTATGCATCACATTTATTTTTAGCCCAATTTGTAAGGTGATTGGATGTTCTTACATTATCCCAAACAAAGGGAAAGTTTAAAAGCAACATTGCTATTGCTATGTAGTAATTAAAAACAATTGAATAATTTCCTTTATATGGAAATGTTCCAACAGCCAGACATGGTGGCTCATTCATGTAATCCTGAGGCAGGAGAATCCCTTAAATTCAGGAATTCGAGATCAGCCAGACCAAAAGTGAGACTCCATCTCTATTAAAAATAGAAAAATTATCTAAGCATTATGGCAAAGACCTGTAGTCCCATCTACTCAGGAGGCTGAGGCAGGAGGATTGCCTGCACCCAGGGGTTTAAGGTTGCTGTGACCTAGGCTGACACCAGGGCACTCTAGCCTGGGGCCACAGAGTGAGACTCTGTCTCAAAAAGAAAGAATAAGTTTCAACACACAGACAACACAAATTTAAGACATCTACAGCCTTATAGATATGTGTTTCCTCTCCACCACCTGAATTTTGTCTCTTGCCCTCCTTTCCTGGTTTTGCCTTCAAATTTTCAAAAGTAAGACGCCATCTTTGCTCCACCTACCCTACATCATCATGTGCTGATCCTACAAAGAGTACATTTGAACTTGACTTAAAGCAGATGTTGTATTCAATAACTTTGACTCAGGTGATCTATTAAGTTTTATTTCACTCTTCTATTTACACATATGGTACATGTTAAGACTTTTATGAAGACATAAGGCATGCTGGGAGAAAGCTCTGCTAAGACTTTATGAAATAAAACAACTGTCCCAGTTTGATAGTTTTCTGACATTTTAATTCATTGCTTATGTACTTCTCTAAGTGCAGTGTTGAAAGTTGGCCTGGGAAGGGGTGCCAATCTAAAAGAGTAATTGTTGCTCTCATCAAGGAGTTCTAGATGTATCCATGGGTAAATTAAAGGCATTTGGGATTGCAATTTGGTGCCAAAAGCAGGTGCCATATTGCACCCCACCTTCAAAAAGAAAGAAGAGAGTGACTGACTGACCGACTAGAACAATAAACTTTGATCGGTGAGGCGGGGACCAGTTGGGTTTTAAAGTACTGAGATTCTTCAGTAAGTCCTGGGTTTTGCAATATCAACCCTTCTTGGCCCTTACTGCACACTCAGATTAAACACTACTCAGACCCAAAGCTTATTTATCTAATTTGCAATTGTAAGTTTTTTCTGTGAATAACTCTATAAGCCCTTTGGTATAAAGCCCCCTCAAGTCAGCAATACAATTTCAGCATTTGGTTCACAAGCTTGAACCCTAATGGGATTTAAAACAACAGGAGGAATTTATTGCTGCTTTGGGGGGCCTTTGTAATATCTGCTTGTGAAGATTTGTCTGAGTTACTGGGGATAACAAGACATTAGGGTTTTCTTTTTCATTGTTTGTATGAAATCACAAAATGTAACACACTATAATTTTAAAATACAATGGGCTTTTCAAAATACAATGCAGTATAATTTCCGAAAGAATGTATTTTATATACACATGTATATACTACATTTATAGAGTGTATGTTTGCATGTTGAGTACATTATATACACAATATAAAATAAGTAATAAGTAGATGGCCTACCCTACTCATTCCTCTTGATTTCTTTCTCTTTGTTTCCTGTGACATTTAGCAACGTTTATTAAACTGAAAAGTCTCTTCAATGCCTCCTCATAAGACAATCATGGAAATTAGGAGAGTCCTCTTATCCTTTTGACAGTGAGGGGAAAACCATATGAGGTGCTGAGTTCTCACCCCAACCAATGTGCCAGGGGAAGCCCGACCACCACGGCTCCGGAGCAAAGGGCAGCACGTGTGCCCCTCAGCCTGCTCTGTCCACCTGAATACTGAAGGGAGGCCGCTGAGATCCCAGCAAGCCTCACCGTCCCCAGCCGCCAGTGCACGCCGTGACACTAACCCAGAAGCTGTCCAGGTCAGCTCCACGTAGAGCACAAACCCCTCACCCGAGGAAAGCACGCCCAAGCTTCCCCTTTGGTCTAGGGGGAATTCGTCTTCACTGAAGCACCCAGTGTGGCCCTCTACAATAACTTCCACAATCAGATGCCCCTGTTTTCCTTGAAGCAAATCTCTTTTTCCATAAAGTCATCCTGGAAATACATCGACATGTGAATATGTCACATGGAAACAATGTCTGCCACTTACATAAAATCTACCAGGCACCAGGCATTTAACCCACATTTTCTCTAACTCTTCACGGCAAGTACCATAAGCCCCATGTCTCAGATGAAGAGGACGGAGCTCAGGGACTCTGACACACCTGCCCATGAAGTTGCACAGCCAGAAATACATCCAAACGTGTGTGGCTTTGGAGCAACTTGGAGCACCATGTCGGGGCAGCACACTATGGTCGGTCCTCTCCGCAGGAAGGCTTTTGTCACTCGCTCCACCACCAATGTGGCTCCTTCTTTCAGATGTGCAAAACCATTTCACAGAACCCACCTCCCACACCTCTTCTTTACCCTCCTTGCCTTAGTCCTTTTGCTACTCTAACAAAATACCATAAACTAGTTCATTCATAAAGAGCAGACATGTATTTTTCTCACAGTTCTGCAGGATAGAAAGTCCAAAATGAAGGCACTGGGAGCTTTGGTCGTCTGGTGAAGGCTGATCCCTGGGAAGGTAGGAACAAACCCTGGGTCCTCCCTCGACGGAAGGTATCAGGGCAAGGTGAACACTGCTCCAAGCCTCTTCTGTAAGGCCCGCCATCCCGATCACCAGGGGAGGAGCCCTTATAACCCGATCACCTCATAACGGCTCCCCACCTTAATACCATCACATTGGCCATTAAGCATCAACACCTGAATTTTGGAGGGGATATTCACCTACATACATAGAGAAGGAAATCAGAAGGTAGGAAGGTAATACCTCCTAGGTCCCCTTCCTAATTCAACCTCATCCATCTTCCCTTCACCAAAATCATATAAATTAGCATATATATATTCTTACATGCATTCGTGCATGTGTGTGTGTATACTCACATGTATAGGAAAAGAAAGTGCTGAGGAAAATATGTGAAATATGAAATGCAAATGAAACCAACAGAAAATCCCCCCAAGTTGACATCAGAGGATATTTTTTCCCAAGTCTCCTTTTCAACTTCATAATATGGCTGTAAAAGCAAATGTGTGTTCCATTTCTCAGAAAAGCTCAGCTAGGGCTGTTTGGATAGGAAGTGCCAATACAGTCTTATGAACAGGAAGGGCAAGAGGAAAAAGCAATGGATTTCTTCATAAACCACATAAATTCCTCAGCTTAATTTTTTTAATAAGATCTTTGCTACAAAACAAAAGGCTAACATGGTTAAAACTGCCTGTAAGTCTTTCGTAACACAATGTGAATTATTTTAATCGGATTATTTGTACAAGGCTGAAATATAAGATTTTAGATGTTCATGGAGAACGACAGAATACAAATAATAAATTTTGTGATACGGAGACTTTCAGAAGGTCAAGGCCAACTGGCATGCCATCATGAGGGTTCAAAAAGCCACTGGATCATTCTAGAGGTATCTGGGCAGGGTAAAGGTAAGGCTGACAGAGATGGAGACCAGGCTGAAAGAAGAGGTATGAGAATAGAGGCTCTGAAATCCAGGTGACTGAAAGTACTAGTGTGATGGATTTTTTTATGGTCACTGTACAATAAGGAACCTCCACTTCTCAGCATTTATTTTTGCACAATTAACTTTTAGTCCATCAGTCAACCAACATGTAACTGTCAACAATGGTGCCTTATATTGGGATATCTTTTTTAAAAGTCCTTATTGTTAAGGAAGCATTACCTTGGAAAGGTAAGATTTATACAGAAAATAATGCATAGTGCCTAATAAAGAAGATAAATACTAATGTCAAAGATTATGATAAGAAATAAGCATGTTGGCCAGAGTTGCCAAAGATTTAAGGAAAGGGTAAGACTTGAATTTAACTTTGAAAGACAAAGTACAATTAGAGACATTGAGGCCAGAAAAGTAATAAAGGTGGAGAATACAAATAGAACCTAAAACCATGGAGGGCCCTGACAGAAACACAAAAAGGAAATGGCTAGACTTTGGGTGCAGGAAGCTGGGCAATTAAAGTTGTTAATCCCTTAAAATGAGGGGGGGTATCTCCTGAATTATCCACATGGCTCCAACTTAATTAAAGGGGCCTTTAAATGTGAAAGAGGGAGGCAGGAGAGTCAGTTTCCTCATGAAGCCACACAGAAAAAGGCTTGACTGCCTTTCCGTATAGGAAGGGACCCTGAGCCAAGGAACGTGGGCAGCCTCTAGAAACTGAAAAGGGCAAGAAAGCTCTTCTGTTAGAGCCCAGTGAGACCCATCTGGAACTTCGGACCACCAGTTGTCTGACAGTAAATCTGTGTTGTTTGAAGCCACTAAATTCCTGATAATCTACTACAAAAGCAAAAGAAAGTCAACAAATGTAACATTCCTAAGTTTTGGGTATCAGGGGGAGGACAATTTTAGGGGGCCACTTGGCTTACCAGATAAGCTTATCTCCTTGATTAAACAGAAAAGCTAACAGGACCAGTAGGCAAGCCTGGGATTTCTAATGCTCATGTTACCGTCAAACAAAGACCTATTTTGAAAGGTCACTGTCACCTTATCAGATTGGGTGTTCAGAACACCTAGCATAGTGCCTGGCATAACAACCCTCCATAAATATTAACTCTTATTCTTCCATCCTTGGTGACTCCAAGGCCAGTTGCCTGCCCTCCGGTAATCCAAAACATCCTGCTTGATTTTAAGTTGAAACACCAGTTATGATACCACAATTTCATCCTCTGGTCAACAGCTTCTCTTCCTCCCACTTGGCCCTCCCCAGTCTTTGCTTCTCTCTCCCACCCTCCGCACCCTCCTTCTAAGCCTTTTCTGCTCTCTGCTCCTCTTCACCACTTCACTCCCACAGGTGTAGCTGTCACCCCCAACCCTCAAAGCCATCAAAAGTCTGACATGACTTTTGGCATGAGGTGGCATGAGGTGCTCTCAGACACAGTGAGTTTTTCCACTGGATAAAAAGAAAACAAAGTCCCAGTTCAGGAGGAGAAATCAATCAAAACTACCACTACTCTATCTGGAGCCTCAGGCAGAGCTGAGGAGCTACCCACGGGCTGTGGTCCTGAAAGTTATCAGGGGAGAAAAAGAGCAGGAAGAGCCTGAAGTCTGTTGACGAAGACCTCAGAGGCTTCCAGGGAAACACAGGAGGATGGAAGGACAGGATGGAGGAAACGGAGGGCCAGATGGATGCTTCATGCTGTGTTGACTTCTTTCATTAGAAATTTGTCTGAGATTTATTTCCGTTGATTTTTTTTTATGACTTTGAGTACTTCTTTCTAGAAATGCTGAAATTAATCCTTGAAATAGCCACTGGAACACCGGCTTTGACATTTTCTTCCACTGCTGCAATAACTGACAAGTATTATCATTGTCCTTGGGCAAGGAAGGGGAAGAGCCCATGCAGTGACATTGTGGGCCTATTAGCTACTTTGAATGGATGGGCTGGAGAGACAAGAGATTAAAATCATTCAAGGAAACTGGCTAATCGGCATTCCAGTTTGAAGCAAGGAGACATGGGCCAAAAGACCTCCATGGAAAGAGAATCAGCAATGATGGTTTCCAGGCATTTCAAGGCAAGAAAAAAAAAGCGGGGGGACTAATGCCAGCTGGACAAAAGATGCAGCTTGTGGCAAAGTTGGCAAAATACACGAAGACATTTCTTCTTCAGTAGTTCTTCAATGGAGTGGAAAACCAAAGCCTATATTTTGCAGGAAAAGGCATGAATATTATCTTGAAACAAGACTCCATCAGACCTAGAGGCAACTCATTACCCCAAAGATGACCACAGAGGCCAGATGAGCATCAAGTCTGCAAATGATTAACTCTAGGATCATGTTAGTAATGACTCTCAGCTTTTGAGAAAATCATGTTACATTTAGCAGTCACTCATAAGGTCAACTGGGGTATAAATTTTTAAGAAAGCAGCTCTTTTAAGCACAGAGGTCTCCCGGACCCCAGAGAAAAGCCAGGAACAAAAGGCAGAGGAAGAGACCCGCAGAGGGCACCTCATGATGGTGGGTCAGAAAACTTGTAGAGGATTTTGAGAATTAGGGAGGCCATTTCCACCAGAGCTGCCCCTGTGGTGGCAGAAAGCAAAGCCACTGCTTTACCCCTTAATTGGAAAAGAGCCTCCTTTATCGGAGGTCACCTTTTTCTACTGGGAGTGTGACTTCAGAAGGGACCTGAAGAGAAAAGAGAAGCCCAGTGCAGACAGTCAAACCACCCAAATAGACCTTGGTTATCAGAGGGAAAAAGAGTTCGCAGGAGAGCACAGTGTGAGCAAAGATGGGGAAGAAGAAAGTGCATGACCCTCTTCAGGTAGAAGGAATGGACCAGTAGGCTGATAGGGAGGAAGGTGGATAAGAGAGGACACATCAGTCTCCAGTCATTAACATACAGCAGGGTGGGCAAACTTCAGCCCACTGCCTATTTTTATAAATAAAGATTTATTAAACACAGCCACACCCCATTTGCTCATGTCCTATAGTGTGCTCCACAAAGTCTAAAATGCTTCCTGCCTGGCCATTACACACACACACAGATGCTGACGCTGATACACATGATGATCTCATTATTTTTGAAATTCTGTAAAATTGCACTCTAATATGAAGAAATTAAAATAAATAGAAGAACTACATGGTAGGTCACGTGCAACCAAGAAAATTATCCACCTGGGGAACCAGAGCAAGCTTTTGCAACCAGGGAATAAAAACAGAAACCCAAACTAAACTTTTATTCATTCTGTGACTATGTTGAAGGACTTAGGGAAAAAATATGCAGTCACCCACACTTCTCAGGGATGCAAAATGAGGCAGTCAACACATTCAGAGAGAGAGCACGGTGGTTCGGATTTACTTGGGTGGACAGGAAGAAAAGCAAAACAAACACCCTCTGAACATTTCACTTACCGTCTCCATTCATTTAAGAGTGCCCCCTAATAAACATTATTCTCTGGATAGCACACTGTTTTCATGGAAAACAGCAATAATTCGCAAAAAAGAAAACAAATCACTGTGCAATAGAAAAAAGAAAAGTCTTTGAATCTCAGGTAAGTGCAAAGCTGTTCCTTCTTTTCCAACTGTATGAGAGAGACCAGCGTGAGAGAGAACGAGGGAAACGGATGTAGAGAGAGAGGTGAAGGAGAAACGTTCATTATTTCAACCATATTTTGCTTAAAGTTGGAGTATAAGTGACATTTCTTCAGTAATTACACATTCTCATGCCCTTCAATCCCTTCACACACATTGACATGCAGACCAATCCTGTTGTAAATTCTTAGTAAGGACTGATAAACTCCCACGGAGTGAAGCAAACCGTAGAAAGGGGGTCTATGGGATTACCGACGTCGGAGTTAATTTACACCGACATTGGAATTAATTTGTACTGACTTAACACATAATGAAATTAATCATTTCAATTTTAATTAACGTCCTTCTTTTACTCTCCTCTGCTAAACGGAATCTCACGGTGCGAAGGGTGGAGCTAGCATCAAACCAATTAGAAACTTTGAAGGTAACTTTAAAGTTTTCACTTTTATGTGAAAATATGATCACATGAAATTTCAATGCAGGGAGTCTTTTTCTCTCCATTTAATATGGTTCGATTTCCTTCTTTAAAACATTACATTTTCTTATTAGTCAAGAAAACACAAATATCTTGGAGGTAAAATAAACCCCTTAATTATCACAAGGGAAATTTAAAAGGCTGCCTCTAATCATCCAATAAAGATTCTTAAAAAGAGGGGGGACTATAACTCAGTAGGCTGAGGACTTTATTCAAGCATTAATTGCTTTCAAAATCATCCAGTTTTATTCTGTATTAGCTGCTTAAAATGCCAAACCACATCCTTGCTCAGTTGATCTTGGAAAGCTTAGAAAACCACAAACCAGAGCCCAAAGATAAAAGGTTAGTGAAATTATTACTTCCAGAAAGAGATAAATTTTTTTTTGAGTATTTACAATATTTGCTTTAATGTAATTTATTTAATTATAAATTTATGTAATTCAATTTTTATTTATATTTATTTATTTTTTTTATTGAATCATATCTGTGTACAATAATTCAGTCATGGGGTACAGTGTACGGGCTTCAGATACAATCAGAGATATTTTCATCAACCTGATTGCGATAACATTCAAGAGACTTTCTCATTACTTTGGGAGAGAAGATGAGAACAATTTTGGTCCGTATTTAGAAGTTTTCTCCTAACCCTTCAAATATGCACCACAGGTGTGATCCCGCCCTCTATCCTCACTCCCCCCACCCTCCCTCTCCCTCCCCTTCCCTCCCTCTCCCCTTTCCCTATCTTCTTGTGCAATAAGTGGG
>CAUYRH010082023.1:0-27253 GCA_963574655.1 Perodicticus potto
AGTGGTGGAGGACAGGGCCTGGGGGGTGGGGTGGTGGAGGACAGGGCCTGGGGGGTGGAGTGGTGGAGGACAGGGCCTGGGGGGTGGAGCAGGGGAGGACAGTGCCTGGGGGGTGGAGTGGTAGAGGACAGGGCTTTGTGGGGGGGGAGTGGTGGAGGACAGGGCCTGGGGGGTGGAGTGGTGGAGGACAGGGCCTGGGGGGTGGAGTGGTAGAGGACAGGGCTTGGGGAGTGGGGTGGTGGAGGACAGGGCCTGGGGGGTGGAGGACAGGGCCTGGGGGATGTTTCAGACTCTCTGTGTGGAAGTCAGTGCAGGTGCTTCCCGCGCTTCGTTAATATTTAATGAGTTGCAGCAAGATGGACCTTTTCTCTGGCAATGACTGTACTGCAGAGTAATGGGCAGTGCCGGCTCCCCTAAAATCAGCTCATCTCCGCACCCTGCTGAACAGAACAGAACCAGCCCTGTGACCCAGCCGCGGGCACTGACAGCGGAAGCCCTGGCGGCAGAGGGCCTGTCTGAGACTTACCAGCGTCAGGCCGTCCAGCCTCACGCTCTGTGTGTGCCATTCTGAGAGCTGCGTTGGCCTGTTGCTCTTTTCAGAGGAGGCAGCTAGGCCCAGGAAGAGTTGAGGACGGTTTCTCTGGCTTTCTCAGCTCATCGCGTGATTCTTGAACAGAGACTTCCAGGGAACCACTCAGCCTCAAAGCCCAACATCTTCAGAAACGGTTGCCGTAGGTTCAGAAGCCTAGTACTCGCTCTGCACATAAGATCTGTCCCTCCTTCCAACAACACTTCGGGTCCCCTGTCCCCAGCCAGCTGCCTTTTCCTTCCCTTTTCTCTTCCTGCTCATCTGATTTCTCCCCGTTCTGCCCGGAGTGAGAGTCTCGGGTTGACAGGGGCTGGCTGATGCTTCCTCCTCCTCCACCCACAGGACCCAATCCAAGGGCAAGTGTTTCTAGCAGCGGTTCTCAACCTGTGGGTCGCGACCCCTCTGTACCAATGAAAATACATCCTGCATATCAGGTATTTACATTATGATTCATAACAGCACAATTACAGTTATGAAGTAGCAACAAAAATCATTTTATGGTTGGGGGTCACCACAACATGAGGAACTGTATGTATTAAAGGGTCACAGCATTAGGAGGCATTAGAAAGGCTGAGAACCACTGCGTCTACAGGGACATTCAAGGGACTCATTCTCAGCTCTCTGCCACTTTGCTATCCAGTGCACCCTCGTGTGCCAGCAAATGCGGTAACTGAAAAAGCCTCCAGTGTCCAAGGCAAAATGATATCCAGGCAGGGGAAACCTAGAAGGCCGGAAGACCAAAAGAAGGATAAAATTAGGAGCTAACTGGAACACATCGTGCTAAATGCTCAGAAACGTTACTGCAGGGAACAGGGAAATGGGAGTGTCTCTTGAGGCCGCAGTGCAGAGGATATTCCTGGCACCTGGCCGGGCTTTTCATGTCTCAGTACCACAGTCAGCAGGGGCTTGGAGAGCAGCAGAATTGCAATAAATGGGGCTCGTGAGGAAAGGAGCTTTGTTCCTAATATGAGGCAACAACCAAGATCTGATCGTTTGAACAGGGTCAAAAAGAGTACTGTGAGAGAGACTGTCAGGGCACCACTGAGGAAGTCAGGAAAAGTTATAGCTTCCCGGTAAAATGCAAGGGGAAGTGGTGTGCCTGAGTTCGGAGGGAGACACGTATGTTTGTAGTCAATCTACTGTAACTGGTATATTGGGAATCACAAAAAGCGGTAAAATCCCCACACCCAGCTCTCCAGCTTCACTTCCCACCCCGTTTTAACATCATTCATAACTTTTTCCATGTGAAAAGAGAAAAGGCACCAAACTTCACATCAGAAAACTTTTCAAAATAATGTAACAGGCTCAGCGCCCGTAGCTCAGTGGTTAAGAGTGCCAGCCACATACACCAGGGCTGGTGGGTTCGAACCCGATCGGGGCCTGCCAAACAACAATGACAACTGCAACAAAAAAATAGCCAGGCATTGTGGGCAGCACCTGTAGTCCCAGCTACTTGGGAGGCTGAGGCAGGAGAATTGCTTAAGCCCAAGAATTTGAGGTTGCTGTGAGCTGTGACACAACAGCACTCTACTGAGGGTGACATAATGAGACTCTGTCTCAAAAATAATAATAATAATTAACAAATTCTGGTAGGAATGATCCAGCCATTGGGCAGAAAGGATCCTGTCATGAGCTGTTTTCCCTCCATTCCCAGCCTTATCTCACACTGGGGAGCCACATAATTCCTTGTGCTTATAGAGCTCATTTCTTGTGATATATTTGATGTTTTCTCTATCTGGACAGCCTTCTTGTATCAATTAAGATTTAAAGACTCCAAAATATTTAAAGAATAGGAAAGACACTGGACTGTGCAGGGGGTCAGTAATGATGCTTCTGGGAGGTAGCCAAGGTTATAGACTCTGGCATCTAAAGACTTTTTTGGATCCCAGAAAATGAATTGCAGGTGTATACTTTATATTCTACAGGCAGAAGAACTGAGGAGCCAAAAGATTTACTCAGGACATAAATTGAGTTTAAAAGTCTTGTTGTTATCCACCATGCCATAATGTGCCAGGAAAGATTTGGTCAAATCAGGGATCATTTCACGTATTAATAATTAGGATTTGGGTGAACTTTAAGAAGTCACTTTTAGGGTGGCGCCCGTGGCGCAAAGGCGTAGGTTGCCAGCCCCATATGCTGGAGGAGGCAGGTTCAAACCCAGCCCTGGCCAAAAACTGCAATAAATAAATAAATGAAAGAAGTCACTTTTAGTTTTCCTCAAACAGAGGAATCCAACTGGTGATGGCGCTAAAATACTTACAGGACATCTAAAGATTATCACAGAACCCTTAACTATATATAAACTCCTACCACCAAGATCTCCGTGCCCAAAGTGAAGGAGAAACCTCTCGCTGGCCTGTCCAGCCGTGGGGCCTGTGCACTTCCCAGGGCAGTGATAGACCCAGCATGCCAGGGGTGAGAACTGAACCCAACTTGGGCTTTGGGGGAGAGGGGTACCTTTCTTCATAGATTTCAGCAGATGGATTTTTTATTTATGTGTTACAACACAATGATAAATTGTCTAATTCCCCTGGATTTTAAATGTCACTTTCCCTGTGTTGTAGCTACGTAGATGAGAGACAGCAAGCACAGTAATATAAAAATAACGGGTGAGAAGATTTATCCTTGGGGGGGAATTAAATCGTCTCAGACTAAACCTCACTAGAATTTCTTCCACCACACCTGGCCACCATTTCTAAAAGGGAGGTTGGTCCTCCGCCTCGGGGTCGTTCAGAGACATCTGAGCAGGAGGGGCTGGCACCTGACCCTGCAGTATTGTCCTCTCGGCCCGCAGAGTTCCCAGGCAGAAGTGCAGTCTGTAGCATGGAGCCTCAGGCTCAATAAAATCACAGAGGTGGTGATGACGTTGAAGCTGCCTGACCGTTCACGATGCTTGATGGGGAGCACTTGATCTGGGGACCACTGACACCCGCACACTGGAACTACCCAAAATGACGTGTGTCCGTCAATAGAAAAGACAGGAGATGGGATAATGGGTGATTATGTTTCCTTTTAGAGCTTCTCTTTGGGGAACATTAAAAAGGAACAAATTAGAAAGGAAGGCATGTGCAGACAAATTATGGAAAGGAAATTATGAAACTTAGAAACAGCAATTGGGATGAAGCAATAGATAAAGGAGATACAGAAAAGTGAAACGCTGCTACTAAAGAGACTAAAACCGTATTTATGAAGACTGTGTATCAGGACAGAAAGTTATTTAGATTGTGAGGTTTAATGAAAGAAGACCAATATTCAAAATTCTATCTATGCTCTCTTGTAATTGTGCAAATAGTTAATTTTTCTGAGCAGGGAAAAACAAAAAAATGAAATTAAAAATGTTGAGATGATGGAATTATGGCATGTTATTCTCTTTAAAAACATAATAGGTTAACACGGATTGAGCACTTAATAATTTCAGGCACAAGGCAAGGATTTTGTATGTACATGGGTCACTGTGACAGTTTTGAGACAGACTATTATGGTCCATTATTTCACTTCCAAGAGGCAGAGTTGACAAAGTCCTTTCTGATTCACCCCACCATAACTCCCAGCTATTTTTTTTTCTGTTTTTGATGGAGATAAGGGTCTTGCTTTGCTCAGGCTGATCTCAAACTCCTGAGCTCAAGAAATCCTCCTGCGGCGGCCTCCCAGAGTGTGGGTATTACAGGTGTGAGCCCCTGCACCCAGTCGATTTTATGTTTCTTAATATTTGTGTATCCCAAACTTTCACAATGACCTCCATATTATCGTAGTCATTCCTCCCAGCAACCCCACAAGCTTGGTACCATTATTTTCCAGGTTTAACGCTCAGAGAAATTGGGGTGAGTTGCCTGAGGTTGCACAGGTGGTACTGGTACTAAGTCCATTTGATTCCAAATACTCTATTATTCGTTATGCTATTTAAAAAAAAACTGTTATAGTCTGGGCACCTGTAGGTTAGTGGTTAGGGTGCCAGCCACCTGCTCCGGGGATGGTGGGTTCAAACCCATGCCGGGCCTGCTAAACAAAAAAAAAAAAAAGCAAAAAATAGCTGGGCATTGTGTCAGGCACCTGTAACTCCAGCTGTTAGGGAGGCTAAGGTAAGAGAATCACTTGAGCCCCAGAGTTTGAGGTTGCTGTGAGCTATAACACTGTAGCACTCTACTGAAGGTAACAAAATGAAACTCTGTCTCAATTAAAAAAACAAAACTGTTATAATAGTTTGCAGGTAGATCTTTGAATGCATGTTTATGCTAAATATTTGGAGATATGTTAATATCCCTATGGCAGCATGATATCTTCGTTCTTGATATTAAAGGTTTTTTGATTCTGGTAGAGAAGTAACACACCACAATAAATAGAGGTACAGAAAAAAGGAACCGTTGTATTGATATGGTGAACCATTTCTGAAGATGGATTAAAAATGTATAACAGCACTTGCCTTTGCCAACTTGTAACTGATGTGGAAGGACAGAGGTGAAGGGAAACTTGGTGATTGGAGGGAGGAAAACGTCGTGTGTGTGTGTGTGTGTGTGTGTGTGTGTGTGTGTGTGTGTGTGTGTGTTCTCTAGCGCCCTTCCCTTCCCACACAGCACGTCTGAGGCGGGGAGTGAAGGTGACCAGTGGACGGGTGAAGGGCAGGAGAAATGCCTTCCTGGTTCCGTCTCAGTGAATCCCCAGGCCTGTTATCAGTCAGAGGGGCTAAGATGCCCTCAGTCACGAGGAGAAATGCCAAGGACGCATTATTAGTTGTCCAGTCGTCCATCAAATATTTATCAAACACTTCTGTGTAAAACAGTCCAGCAAAGCACTTTACTTTTCCATGTCAAGAACATGGAAACAGTCATCAGTGAGAAAGTCCAGAAGGACGCCCTGGCACCAGCCAGAGCAGAAATCTGATATTTGAAGCTTCAAGTTATGGGCCAAAAAGATTTGACCAAGACGTTTTACCAAAGAAGACTTGTGCATAGCAGATAAGTATATGAAAAGATACCAAATGTCCTTAGTCAGTAGGAAGAAGCAAATTAAACCCAGTAGGCCTTACTGCATATGCCTAATAGAACCGTCAGAAAGAGGGACGTGCTTGTATTCCCAGTGCTTTGGGAGGCTGAGAAGGTGGATCACTGGAAGCCAGGAGTTTGAGACCAGCCTGGGCAACAAAAAAGTCAAAAAATTAGGGCGGCACCTGTGGCTCATCAAGTAGGGCGCCGACCCCATATACTGAAGGTGGTGGGTTCAAACCCGGCCTCGGCTGAGCTGCAAAACAGAAAAATTGCCAGGCGTTGTGGCGGGCGCCTATAGTCCCAGCTACTCGGGAGGCTCAGGCAAGAGAATCGCTTAGGTGATTACTTAGAATCACTTAGGAGTTGGAGGTTGCTGTGAGCTATGTGACGCCACGGCACTTTACTGAGGGTGATAAAGTGAGACTCTGTCTCTACAAAAAAAAAAAAAAAAAAGTTAAAAAATTAGTTGGGCATGCTGGTGCATGCCTGTAGTCCCAGCTACGTGGGAGGCTGAAACAGGAGGATTGCTTGAGCCTGGAAGTTCGAGACTGCAGCAAGCTATGATCATGCCACTGCACTCCAGATTGCAAAATAAAGCAAGATCCTGTCTCAAAAGGGAAAAAAAACAGGAAAAAAATCTGATGCCAGCTGGCTAAAACTCTCTGTCATTGCTGGTGGGACTGGAAAAAGATACAGCCACTTTGAAAAGTTTGGCTTTTTCTTATAAGCATATACTTACCATATGACCCAGTGAATACTTACCCAAGAGAAAAAACACAGCATACATGAAGTCAAAAATCTCTGCACAGATGTTTGTAGAAGCTTTATTCACAGACACCAAAACCAGAAAGAACTCAAATGTCCACCAACAGGTGGTTGGATAAGCAAACCAATAAAACAACCATACATTCAGTACCGCACAGCAATGAAAAGGAATGAACTACGATAAATACAACATAGACGAATCTCAGAAGCATTACGCTAAGTGAAAGCAGTGAGACTCAAAAGTCTACATACTGTGTCATTTAATTTATATGACATTTTGCGAAAAGCAAAACTACCAAATAAGGCTACAAAGTCATCTCGATATATTAAGAAATGTTAAAATCATACAGGTCACGTTTTCCGTAAAAAATTATAAACTGATCAGGTTAGTCAAGAAATTAAACTTCTAAAAAAGACCTTGGATAAAAAAAAATCTGGGCTGGGCAAGCAGTGGTTCACACCGCCAGCACTCTGGGAGGCCAAGGCAGGTGGATTGCTTGAGCTCAGGAGTTCGAGACCAGCCTGAGCAAGAGCGAGACCCTGTCTCTATAAATGGCCGGGCGTTGTGGCGGGCCCCTGTAGTCCCAGCTACTTGGGAGGCTGAGGCAAGAGGATAGCTTGAGGCCAGGAGTCCGAGGTTGCTGTCAACTATGATGCCACAGCACTCTACTCAGGGTGACTAAGACTCTTCTCCGGCTTGGCAGCTGTTAAGGAGAAGCAAGAGAGGAAGAGAGTACTTAGGAAGGGCAGGTCTGGGAGGGGGGACAAAGGGAAAGCCAGTTTGAGTGGAGGTCAGTCCTCCCCAGGGCGGCTGGGTGTGACGTGTGAGCCACAGGTGCTGGGTGCTGTCCTTCTGTACACTGATGGTTTGGACCAGGTTAGGGATAAGAACCCTGCTCTGCTGTTGAATCCATGTCAGTCCTCATGACCTAGCTATAGTGGTATTAATGCCTTTCACACAGCTTCCTCATATTCTTTTCGAGTCAGTAAACCTTCTCTTACGCTTTTGCTTTCTTCAAATTCGGGTAACACAACCAAAGGGTCGCCTTCAAGAGATGGCTTTTCTTAGAGAATAGATGGCTGGTGGAGGAACGTTTTCATCCCCTGCATCAGCCGTCCTCTAACACAGCTAGATATGTTACGGTCTTCTGCATCTGAGCAGCAGATCTTACCCAGACGTGCATGTTCTGTTAGAAACTGTGCCCCCAGTCCGAGTGTAGTAGACAGGGGTCCTCGCTGGGTTTCCCTTTGACACACACTTGGTACCAGAGAGTGATGTAACGATCCACAAGTGACAGGACCACTGGCTTCAGGCTGGGTGGCCACCGTGACCTCTGACACTGCCACCCCCACCCTTGGTATCTGGTTTTAATTTACATCCCTTCTTTGTATGATTTTCTGCCATGTAAATTTTAATCTTTATTCTTACGTTACATGGATTTTGCACTTTCATTGTTGATGGAATTCTTCATTATCTCTCACAGTTTCAATCTCTCAAATAAATTCATTTTACTGGCTTTCAGCTACTGTTCATCCATCTATTCTCATACCCCACTGAGAATGCCAGTAGTCTTCTAAATTTACTTTCAGATTGAAAGTAAATGAATCTGAACATGTTCGCATAGGCGACCTGAATACACATATATGTGTGGTACATGTGATGTCTTCATCTATTATTTCTTCATTGATTAGCTGGCAAACTTTCTTAAACAGAAACCTCCCCTTATCAACTATTAGGTTACTCCTGTAGGAAAAAATAGGATAAAAACTTGATTCTTTCACCTTTCCTTATGTTTTCAAAATTATTGCCTGTCATCTTCTAGAAGTGATTGACAAGTTTTGAGCACCATTATGAATTATGGATTTACACATACGTGGTGTGTTTCACTGCATTAAACTTGAGATTCCTATTGACAATTACAAGCTCCATACTTGGCTGGGGGCACCAGGAGCACCTTGTTTATATTATCTTTTATGGTTCAGAAGGTTAGCATTTTTATATAATCAAATCTACCAATCTCTGGGGAATAGCAAATATGAAAAAAAAAACTAAGTTCCTAAACTGTAAGATACTATCCAACTCTTAAAATAAAAGAGATAGGGCCAAGTGCCGGGGCTCACACCTGTAATCCTAGCACTTTGGGAGGCCAAAGAGAGAAGATTGCTTGAGGTCAGGAGTTTGAAACCAGCCAAAGCCAGAGCAAGACTGCCTTTACAAAAGAATAGAAAAAAAAAAAATAGCCAGTGTGTAACACATGCATGTAGTGCCAGGTTCTTAGAGGTTGAGGCAGGAGAATTGCATGAGCACAGGTGTTTGAACTTGCAGTGAGCTATGACAGCTCTGCATTCTAGCCCAGGTGACAGAGTGAGACCCTGTCTCTAAATAAATACGTAAATAAATAAATAGATAAATAAAGAAATAAGAAAACATAGATCTATACATACTATCAAAGAAGATTTCTAAGTCACTTTTAAAGTAAAAAGTTTAATTATACAGTCTGTGACACTTAGATGAACATACTAAAACTGTATTTTGCTTAAACTAAAGTTACTCATATTTTTAAATTCATAGACATAGTTCTGGAAAGATTTCCATCACAGTCTGTTGCTTGTGGGGAGGGGAACAGCTTTGGAAAGCTCAGGGGAGCTTTGATTTCTCTGTGCACTTCTCTGTTGCAAGAAGCATAGTTGAATGTTCACCAGCATGTATTCCTGTTTTATTTAGGATAATATACTTTGTTTAAAATTGGTTTCACTATTTCCAAGCTTGAGTTTAAATTAATGTTCTGCCTTTGATAAACTCTTACATCTGTCCATTTCGTTTGCAAATGTTTTCTGCAGTTGGGCCAAAAGAAATGTAGAAAATCGGTTGGAATGTCTGAAGCTCTAAGTAGAGGTTAATGCATACAGAATTATGTGCAGTCCCTTGAGAAACGGCCTGGTGTTGTGAAAAGAAAGAGTGACAATGTGGCTGGGCGCAGAGGCTCTCACCTATAATCCTGGCACTCTGGGAAGCCGAGGTGGCAGGATTTGTTGAGCTCAGGAATTCGAGACCATCGTGAGCAAGAGGCAGATCCAGATTCTACTAAAAATAGAAAAATTGGCCAGACATTGTGGTGTGCGCCTGTTTCCCTCTGAGGTGCGAGGATCGCTTGAGTTCAGGAGTTTGAGGTTGCAGTTGAGCTATGATGATGCCACTGCACTCTACCCAGGGTTTTGCTGTCTCAAAAAAAAGAATGACTATGTGTGTGGTGTGGGGGCTGGGGTGGGAAGGAAGTAGGAATTTATAAGATTCTAGCCTTACACATGCTATCAACCTGTCACATGACTGTGAATGGGAGTATCTAACATAAATTAAATAACAGGATTTAAAACAAAAGTATCAGATCCTGTTGAAATAAAAGTGAACATCATAACTAGAAATGTGGTCATATTAGCATATTTCATAATGTAAATGTCTATACTGAACCGTCCGGTTTCCAAAGAGCCACTTGAACTGGTAGGCGTTGAGTTGATCGCTTGTGACCTGGGTTACAAAGCCAACTCTATAAAAATACAAAGTATTATTTCTCTTATAAGCCTTGAAGATTGCTCATCAGATTGGAGCCTTCACGTATGATACTAATGGAACTATTTTTCCTATATGTGATACAGTAAAAGGACTAGAAAAAACTCTTAAGCATAGCAAAAATATAATCATTATTTCTATGCGATGTGATTTTTTTTTTTTTGAGACACAGTCTCACTATGTCGTCCTCAGTAGAGTGCCATAGCATTGCAGCTCACAGCAACCTCAAACTCTTATGCTTAAGCAACTCTCTTGCCTCATCCTCTCAAGTAGCTGGGACTAGGGGTGCCCACCACAATGCCCAACTATTTTTTGTTGCAGTTGTCATTGTTTAGCTGGCCTGGGCGGGGATTGAACCTGCCAGTCTCAGTGTATGTGGCTGGCATTGTAACCTATGTGCTACAGGCTCTGAGCTATATGATGTGATGTTAAAAGGTCCATTTTTTATTTTATCTAGTCATTCATTCAATAGACTTCTTTTTTTGTTTGTTGTTTTGAGATAGGGTCTCACTGTGTCACCCAGGCTGGAATGCAATGGTGTAATCCTAGCTCCCTGCAACCTCAAACCAATCCTCCTGCCTTAGCCTACTGAGTAGCGGGGACTACAGGTGTATACCCAGCTAAGTTTTTTTATTTTTATTTTGTGTAGAGGTGAGGATCTCAGTATGTTGTGCAGGCTGGTCTCATACTCCTGGCCTCACGCAATCCTCCCTCCTTAACCTCCCAAAGTACTGGAATTACAGGCATGAGACCAACAGACCTTTTCTTGCCACCTACTCTGCTAAGCACAGAAGTTACGGCTCCTGGCTAGCTATCCTTAGAGTGATAGCTGATACTATCTGGAGAAGGAATAAGAAAACTCCTTATTATTAGACTCTTCATAGGTCGTCTCCTTTTCCATATCTGTCATTTAATGAACAAATGAATGAAGTTGATATGCTCACTTTATGAACTAATCACTACTGAATAAGAAGCATTTTGATTGTATCTTTGTATCTGTGTATGAGAAACACAACCCGGGCGGCGCCGGTGGCTCAGTGAGTAGGACACCAGCCCCATATACTGGAGGTGGCAGTTTCAAACCCAGCCCCAACCTTGTATACGGAAAGAAAGTGCATTGGTGATTGTCCAGTGCAGGGAGGTGGAGTAAGGAGGGAGCAAGAGAAAGGAACTCTCAAGAGGTGCGGAGAGCTTTTGAAGGTGACAAGCGTTCACCATCTTCATTGCGGTGATTTTCCCAGCATATACATATCAAAAGTGTATCAAATGATACACTTTAAATATGTACAGTTTTGTGGTGCGTCCATTAGACCTAAACAAAGCTAATTTTTTAATGTATAAGAACAGACTTTGATAGAATAGAATTTGCTTTTAACTCCTGAAGGCTCAATTTAGTCATGAGCAACCTTCACGGGTTCACTGAGACTTTGCTTATAAATCATTAAGATCTCTCCAGAAATTTACAAGGAAATATGTGTGTATAAACAAAATATATTAACTAATAAGTCAGGCTAGCACAATTTATTTTTTTAATCATGTTTGTTTTATATTATTCTTAGAGATCATTCCATAACAGGCTATGGTGTGCCCTCATTTTTTTTTTCACTTTAAAAAAATTTATCACTGGGCTGGGTGCCTATAGCTCAGTGAGTAGGGCGCCAGCACATACACCGAGGCTGACAGGTTCAAGCCCAGACCAGGCCTGCTAAACAACAATGACAACTACAACAACAACAAAAAATATAGCTGGGTATTGTGGCAGGTGCCTGTAGTCCCAGCTACTCGGGAGGCTGAGGCAACAGAATCACTTAAACCCAAGACTTTGAGGTTGCTGTGAGCTGTGATGCCATGGCACTCTCCCAAGGGTGACATAGCGAGACTCTGTCTCAAGAAAAAGAGAAAAATTTATCATTATTATTTTTTAGAAACAGGGTCTTGCTATGTTACCCAGGCTGGACTCAAAACTCCTGGGCTTATGCTATCCTCTGGCCTCAGACTTCCAAGTAGCTGAAATCACAGGTGTGCACCACCATGCCCATAAATAGTAGACAAAAGCTTGTTAACTTGTAAAGTTATCTTCCTCCAGAAATTTCCAACATTCATCATACATATCAGTACAGCGTTACCAATCTTCTCATTAAAGAAAGTCATGGAGATGACAAAGTTGTCTAATAGTATTGCTATTTTTTTTAATATTTACTGAACTTCCTGGCCAGTGAAATAAGACCAGGGTAAAGACAGATATTTCAGGAAGGTACGGGAAGCAAAGAGGCTAGTGTGATTATTTATAGACAGTACAATTGCCTAAGTAGAAAATCCAAGGGAAACAATAGGAAAACTATGAGAACTGTGGAGAACTCAACATAGTATTCTTAGCCTTCTTATATTCCAAAACAACTATTTAGAAGACATAGTTGGGAGCAGGGGGAAGATGACACAACAGCAACAAAAATGTATCTGCAAAATACTCAGGAATAAACCTAACACAAATGTGCAAGACCTGTTTGAGAAAAACTCATAAACTGTATGTAAGAGAGGGTGAAAGATATTTCACGACTGACCAGGAAGATGTTGGTCGGCAGACCAGATCTCTGTCGGTGTGGCAGAGATGTTGAAATGGGAGTCCCTGAAACCTTTGACAGCAACATGCCACAGTCCTTCTTCTGGGAAGTAGTTGGATTTTTTCTTTTTTTTTCTTTTGAGAGTCTCACTCTGTCACCCTGGGTAGAGTGCCGTGATGTCTTAGTTCACAGCAACCTCAAACTCTTGGGCTCAAGCAATCCTCTTCCCTCAGTCTTCCAACTAACTGGAACTACAGGCACCTGCCCCAACACCCAGCTAGTTTTTCTATTTTTAGTAGAGACAGGGTCTCGCTC
This sequence comes from Perodicticus potto, assembly GCA_963574655.1. Taxonomy (NCBI): domain Eukaryota; kingdom Metazoa; phylum Chordata; class Mammalia; order Primates; family Lorisidae; genus Perodicticus; species Perodicticus potto. The sequence goes on from CAUYRH010082023.1 coordinate 12,781, forward strand.
TCGCTCAGGCTGGCCTCAAACTCCTGAGCTCAAGGAATCCACCTGCCTCGGCCTCCCTATGTGCTAGGATTACAGGTATGAGCCACTATGCCCACCCTTTGTGTGTGTGTGTGTGTGTGTAATGAAGTGTGTTTCATTAATATCTCTCAGAAAGTAATGATTGCCTAGAGTACCTTTATCTATTCAAAGCATCTTTGTTTGGAGTTTAGGGATTGTTCTGGCTTTTCCTTGTGCCTTAGTGTCCTGAATGAAGTGAAATTATGGTCAGTCTGTATCCATTGCAATGCCACAGGTGAGGAGCAGGTGAGGCCTGGAGTCACTTGAGCCCAGAATTCCTGCCTCAGGGGCATTAAAGGGGTTTAGAACTCTTTATGCTTTCAAACTCATCACCCAGACATGCCCAAAAAACATGGCTGTGAATTGGGCAAGTGTCTTTGCCTCCACCGTTTGACCAAGTGAGCTATACCAGCTCAGGAACCTTGAACAGCTCAGCCCCTGGCTGGGGCACTGTGGGTGGTATCTCAGTGTTGGGGGCATTGTTTTTCCTGATCGATGAAGGGACAATAAAACCCTTTGATAGGGGCCAGGCGAGGTGGCTTACACCTGTAATTCCAGCACTTGGCAGGCCAAAGTGGGTGGATGGCCTGAGCTCACAGGTTTGAGACCAGCCTGAGCCACAGTGAGACAGCCCCCCCACACTAAAAATAGCCGGGCGTTGCTGCCAGCGCCTATAGTCCCAGCTACTTGGGAGGCTGAGGCAAGAGAATTGCTTACGCCCAAGAGTTTGAGGTTGCTGTGAGCTATGATGCCCTGGCACTCTATCAGGGGCAACAAAGTTAGACTCTGTCTCAAAAACAAAAAAAGAAAAGAAAGCGACACCCCTTGATAGATGTCTTCTCTTGCAGTCCTGAAATTTAGCATGCCAAGCTAAATAGAAAGATACCCATAAATCTGTGTATTCAATGCAGCCCTGATCAAAATTCCAATGTGTTATTTTTAGACCTTCACAAACTGATTCCAAAATTCAACTGGGGGAATGAAAATAGGCAAGAACAGCCCCTCACCTCCAAAAAGAAACAAAAACCTTTCAAGTTAATGAGGGGAAGGTATCCAATATAAAAAAAAAAAAGATTATAGTAATTGGAATAAAGGCCAATAGCATACTGGCTTCACCAGGTAATAGTGAAGCAGGAAAGACGAATCTGATTTGGAATAGAATAATAAATCTAGAATTTAATTCCAAAGTCCTATCTGAGGTTCTTGGTTGAATCTTTGATATTAGCTTTTAATTAGCTCTATTAAGAATCCAATGTTAGTCTCAAAAGTAAAACTGGGCTTAGAGATTTCTCGTTTCTTTGGCTGCTCCTGTGTTGGCCTTCACACATTCCTAGACTACTCAGCGACAGACAGGCCGTCGGGGGCAGGTCTACTGTGGCGGGTGGCCCAGCCTCTGTGGAAATGGGCGAGGGCCACGGCCCTGGACGGAGAGGCAGATCCGGGCAGGCCACGTGCAGTCGAGGCCGAGCTGCTTGGCTTCCCAGGAGTAACTGAGCAATTTCTCTGTGCCAGGAGGGTTCTTGAGTGCTTTGCGGGGACGGATGGAGTTGGGTAATTTCTGCAAGGGGACCCAGCCAGGCAGCCATGAGCCTCGTGGGTCTGGACACCTGCTCTGCTGACCGGTCCTTTGATGGTGGTGGGGGTCGGGCTGACCTGTCCCGTGTCCTGGTCCCGCCCCTGTGCGCCACCTGGTGGGCACCACGGGGAAGTGGTGGCGGGAAGCCCAGGGTGGCGTGGACCGGGCAGTGGAGTTGGGTAACTTCTGCAAGATGACCCAAGCCAGGCAGCCCTGAGCCACATCGGTCTGGCCTCCCAGGACCGACCTTCTCTGCTGACCTGTCCTCCAGTGGTGGTGGGGGTCGGGCTGACCTGTCCCGTGTCCTGGTCCCGCACCTGTGCGCCGCCTGGTGGGCACCACGGGGAAGTGGTGGTGCAGACCGGGCGCCCCCCTTGGTGCCGCCCCGCGGTGCGCCCCTCTCCTTCCCTGCACCGCGAGGGCCCAGCCTCTGCCGATGTGTTCCTAGGAGGCATCACAAGGCTTGGCAGATGCTAGACATTAGGGAAGAGTTTGATAAATTAACGGATTCTAAGATTATAAGCCTCAAATTTTGCCAGAATTGGTGAAAATGGCCTGAACTAGATACATGGCATCTAAACGATGGAAACCACGAGTCCCCGGCTTACGTCCCCCCTCCTCTCCCGCCGCAGCCCATGGGATCCGAGCGGACTGAGACGCGGAAGCGGCCCCCGGCGGCCCCGCAGGAGGCTCCGGACGGCCCCGACCCGCAGGCAGCGGGGAGTCGAGGGTCCAACGCTTGCTGCTTCTGCTGGTGCTGCTGCTGCAGCTGCTCTTGGTAAGGTCTGGGGCTTTCTTGTCAGTGTGTTCCTGGGGGAGAAACGGCGCCCTTGCATGGTGCTGGTGTATGATTAATTCCCTGTTTGTTGTTGTTTGGGGACTGAGTCTCACTTTGTCCCTTGGGTAGAGAGCCAAGGCATCATCACAGCTCACGGCAACCTTAGACTCCTGGATTCAAGCTAACCTCCTGCCTCAGCCTCCCCAGTAGCTGGGACTACAGGTGCCCTCCACAGTGCCAAGCTAGCTTTTCCATTTTTAGAGACAGGGTCTCACTCTTGCTCAGGCTGGTCTCAAACTCCTGAGCTCAAGCAATTCACTGGCCTGGGCCTCCCAGAGTGCCAGAATTATGGGGTGAGCCTCCGCGCCTGGCCTAATTCAGTGTTCTTCAAACCAACTACTCTACTACTATGACCACGGTGTGAGGACACCCTGGGAACACCATCAGCAATAGCTGGCCTCTGCCGGCCTTTCCAGTGACTGACGCTCAAATCCCTGATACCAGGGCAGCAGAAGTTAAACCACAAAAGCACAATCTAAGGCAGTTTGTGATTGAATATCCACACTTGGTCAGACACTGCCTGGGTGATCCGACAGGTGCCAGCTCTAGGCCCCCCTTGGTAATACAGGCTTTGTGGAAGGGTTAGGTCTTAAAGGTTAGGGTGAGGGAATAGAGAGAGACTGGATTTTATTTTCCGCTGCTTCCATTTTATTAATGTTGGTTTTTTCAATAAAGGAAAGTATCAAACGATGCTTAAATAGAAAAAGAAATATAAAAATACAGGCTAACGTACCACGCAGAGGATGATAATGCAATCATTGCTTCAAAAAAGAGATAAATGACTTAAGTGTAAAACATCTGTGACCTTCTAGGTCACTGTTAAAAGTCTGGAGGAAAGGGTATCATTTATACCTAAAAAGCATAGGGACATCAGGCTGCATCTTTGAAACCTCGGTTATGAAAAGTGCTGTGTGCCAGCCAAATTCATATACCACTTTAGGCAAGTAAATTTATGTAGGCTTGGCTGTAAGTTAGACCAAGGCTTCACTACACAGTGCAAAAGGAGAAAAGTGGACATTGAGAGTGATCAAGGACCGTGGTTTGGAACTGTTAGAACTGATCTCTGGGGAGGAGGTGGGAGGCTGGAAAGGCCAGTGAGGTTTGGTCGGCGCCTGCTCCACTTAGGCTGGTATTAATTTCCAAGAAGTTGCAGTCTGGCTGAAGAGCAATGGGCCCTCCAAGGACAGATGGGACCCTGACACAGGTGGCCTGTCCATTCAGGACAGCAAGTGGGAACATGTGGATGTGGGGCTAACAAGCGCTGACCTGCCTGGTGCTCGAGGCCACCCAAGGAGAGGCTGAGAGGAAGGCTGAGCAAACACATGGGTGTCCAGGGCCTGCCCTAGACTGGGGAGACGCCCCCAGTGGTGGTGAGACTGCCTTTGGCTCCGTCTCCACACCTCTGCTTTTTAGCACAGCGCAGTGTCCAACTGAGATGACCATCAGAGATGTGCACGTGGGTCAGTGTGCGGGTGACACCGTAGCTGGCACTGGGCGGGGCACAGAGACTGGGATTCTGGCTGGCACAACATAATGTCCTGACGATGTAAGGTGGGTCAGGTCCCCACGCTGGCTCCCCCTATGATTACCATGCAGGCCTAATAAAACAAGAATCTGTACCTACACGCCATCGTCATCGTAGCCAATACTTCACAGCACTTGTATTGTTATATGTAGACATGTGGGTCACTATGAAGGTTTGGAGACAGACTTCGTCACAGCTGTTATTTCACTTGTAAGCAACACAGTGGACAGGGTCCTTCCTGATCCACCTGTGCAAGTGTCCACCTTGCTTGGCTTATTGGTGTTGCTAGGAGGGCCTTATTTGCTTCTGTCAATGTGGAGGTTATGTTACTTGCTTTTTGTGTATCTCAAAACCTTTGTACTGACCCACATATAAAAGATCAATATCTTCGAAGTGCTAGAGAAAGTAACTGAAAAATTAACCAAACTATAATTCAGGAGGGTGGACAAAATAGATTTTCAGATGTACAAAGGTAGAGAGAGTTTATTACCTACAGACCCTCCCCGAAAGAACTAAGAAAGGCCATAATTCAGGGGGAAAAGTGAATCCGAAGGAGGACACAGGAGACAGTTAACAATGGTGGATACAAAAGGGATAAGGTAAAGCTATAAAGTGTGCTATCTAATTTTCTTTCCTTCTTTCCTTTTTTTTTTTTTTTTTGAGACAGAATCTCACTATTTCACCCTCAGTAGAGTGCCATGGCATCATAGCTCACAGCAATCTCAAACTCTTGGACTTAAGTAATTCTCTTGCCTTAGCCTCCCAAGTAGCTGGGCCTTCAGGCACCTACCACAACACCCAGCTATTTTGGGGGGAGTTGTCATTGTCGTTTGTCAGGTCTGGGCTGGGTTCGAACCCACCAGCTCTGATGTGTGTGGCTGTCGCCCTAGCTGCTAAGCTACAGGCACCAACCACATTTAATTGTCTGTTGAAAAGTATAAAACCAAAGCTATAAACAAATCATCTCATGTCAGTCATAGACAATCCAAATAACTTCTGACTTTCTTAGGAAAAATGATAAGAAATTTTTCTTTCAAAATGAATGGCGTTCTTAATTAATCTAAAAATGTTGCATGTAGGTTTAACCTCAATGGAAAACAATAAAAGAAAACCTTGCCAACAGATAATGAAAGTGGCATCAGCAAAGGAGAAAATGAACAATTCAGTAAATACCAGGATACCTGTTTTAGCACTGAAAAGTCCGCTGAACTAAAAGTTCCTGCAAGTCCCAGGCAAGCCAGGAAGATTGGTATCCAAATCTATAAAAATAGATTTATGCTCTTACATTCCACCATATACAAAAATCAATTCCCACCTTAACAAAATCAAAATCAACTCCAGTGGCTTAAAACCAAGAAGAAAATACAAGATAATATTTTCGCGACCCTGGTGTTGGGAAGGATTACTTTTAAAAAGAAAATGCTAAATCCATAAAAGGAAAAAATTCATAACTGTATCTTCATCAAGTATAAAAATGTACTTCACAAGAGGACTAAAGATGTGTTCCCACAAAGACTTGTGTGTGAATGTTCACAGCCACATGGTTCATAACAGCTAAATAGTGGAAATAACAGTGCAAATGCCTATTAACTGATGAATGGATTTTAAAAATGTGGTATATCCCTACAATGGAACACTATTAGGCCATAAAAATGAAGTACGGATACAGCCAACACACAGGATGAACTGTAAATCATGCTTAGTGGAAGATGCCAGACACTAAAGACCACATATTTTATGATTCTATTTCTATGAAATGTAAATCCATAGAGACAGAAAGAAGATTAGAGGTTGCCTAGAAACGGGGGAGATAGGAGTGCCGCGAATGTGTGCAGTTTTTTGGGAGTGGGGGTGGGGTTTGGGGAATGATAATAATCGTGACAAAGGTTACATCTATAAACGTACTAAAAACTATGGAATTATACTGTGTAAGTTGGCAAATTGTGTGGTGTTATCTTAATAAAGCTATTTTTGAATGTGTGTAACAAAAGCTACCAAAAATAAAATGAAAAGATAGAACATACTCAGAGAAGTGAGTTATAATATGTTTAACAAAGAATTCATATCCGGAATATATAAATGTCAAGATTAATAGGGAAAAAAATGGCCAGAAGGAAAATAAACAAATAAAAAAAAACAGAAAAGATAATCCATTTGTGCTTCCACTAATTAGAATCAGATAAAGGAAAGTTAAATATATACTCTTCCTGGGCTGGGCGCAGTGGCTCACACCTGTAATCCTAGTATTCTGGGAGGTGGAGGCAGGTGGATTACATGAACTCATGAGTTCAAGACCAGTCTGAGCAACCGTGAGATCAGGCATAGTGTTGGGTGTCTGTAGCCCCAGCTACTCCGGAGGCTGATGCAGGAGAATCACTTAAGCCCAAGAGTTTGAGGTTGCTGTGAGCTATGACACTAGGGAACTCTATAAGGGCAACAAAGTGAGACTCTGTCTCAAAAAAGAAAAAAGAAAAAATATATATATGTGTATATATATCTCCTTCTAAACATACAGGATGTCCATTAAGTAATGGCCACCTGGTATAATGAGAAAAACCTATACCCTACAACAGGAAGTGCGTTTGCAAAGATTTACTACACAATTAATCCCAATAATAAAAACTGAAAATAATTCTAAAGTTCATGAACAAGAGAATAGACGAATCCTACAATGCGTATGATACAGCATTTAAATTCACATACTGGAAAACAGCCAATTCATATGCTAGAGAAAAACAAACCATAAACAAATTAAAACAAATTATAAAGCAATACATATCACAGAATAACATTTTAAACGAAGTTTAAAAATATATATGAACATGTATGGTAGCATAACTACAAATGGGAATGATAAACAACAGGTGAAGGATGGTTGTTATTGTTAGGGGAGAGAAGAAATGGGATGAGGAGAAAGTAATAGCAAATTTCAACTGTTTTAATATTTACTGTCCTGTATTTTTTCCTCAGCATTCCGTTTGAGGTTTTTCCATAGTAATACGTAGAGTAGAGTCAATTTTCAAGACAGGTAAAGGGTGATATGTTTTCTAAGCCCTTGTGATACCTTTCTCAAAATTCTGCTGTATGGCCTTGAAAATAAACTTGTTTCCTTTCTAAAAGGTTGAAGAAGTTTTTCCTCTTTACCACTCAAAATTTTGCCAAAACTTATTTAAGCCTGGGTCTTCTTTCTGAATATTCCTAAATATTGGATTTAGGTGAGCACCTATCCTAGTGGCCTCTACCAACATGTTCTTGTTCTTCTGACGTAGGGAAAGAAATGACAAAAAGTATATTCTTCACTTTTTCAAAAGCACATTGTCTCTTTAAAAAGTATTCCTCCTAAAAATGAGGCAGAAAATATGTCAAAGCTTAAATAAATGTTGCATTCTTTAGTCCATAGTATAGCGTCTAATTCTCTGCAGGACCTCGTGCCGAATTCATTATTTTTCCCTTGTGATGCCCACTGTGCAGTGATGGGCTCTGCTTACAAAAGCAGCCTCAGAAGTCAGGCTGTGATAACACTCATGCAGAGAGAATGCCACCAGATGCCTCTCAAGCTTTCTTTTTAAAGAAACCATTACTTACTGAAACTTTTCAATTCTGGCATCATGAAAGAAACAAGTCAAAAGGATTTGTAATGGCTCTGCTTGGCTTTAAAGATAAATAGACCTACACACACAGGCACAGAGTAAATTTACAAAGCAGATAGGCTGAAAATAAGCTGAAAGACTTTTATAAAATGGAGTGATGATGGTCAAAGAAAAATATAATAAAAGGAACAGAAAATTTAATACAGCTGGGCACAGTGCTTCATGCCTATAATCTCAGCACTTTAGGAGGCCAAGGCAGAAGAATCACTTGAAGCCTGGAGTTCAAGAACAGCCTGGACGACACAGGAAGTCAAATCTCCCATCTTTTCAAAGAAATTAAAATTAGGCAGAATGATGTCACCTGCCTGTAGTCCCTGGGAGGCTGAGGTACAAGGATCAATTGAGGCCTGGAGGTCAAGCTGGCACATGCCTATAGTCTTAGCTACTCTGGAGGCTAAAGTAGGAGGATCCCTCGAGCCCAAGAGTTCAAGGCTCCAGTGAGCTATGATCAGCTACTGCACTCCAGGGTGGGCAACAGAGCAAGACCCTATCTCCAAAAAAATAAAAATAAATTGATTTAGAAATAGTTAAAAGATTTGAATAAACATCTCTCCAGAGGAGATGTACAAATAGCTAATAAATACCTGCAAAGATGCTCAACATCATTAGTCATTAGCAAAATGCTAGTCCAAACAAGGAAGAGGTACCACTTCACACCCACTTAGGAGGCTAGAAGCAAAGAGATAATAACAGCAATGGTTGGCAAGGATATGGAAGCACTGGACCCTCACATACTGCTGGTGGGAATGTAAAATGGTGCAGCTGTTTCGGAAAACAGTTTGAGAATTCCTCAAAATGTTAAAAAACAAACAAACTAAAGTTACATATGACTCAGCAGTTTCGCTCATGGGCATCTACTCAAGAGAAACAAATCCACGTATGTTCATACACACGTGCCAATGAATGTGCACAGCAACCTGATTCATACAGTGGAAATGTGGAAACAACCCCAGTGTCTCTCCACTGAAGAACGGATAAACAAAATGTGACGGGCATATCCGTACCAAGGGATTATTCAGTAGAAACAGGAATGAAGGACCTGCCACGACATGAATTAACTGTGAAAACGCTATGGCAAGAGCCAGCTGCGAAAGCTCACTTACTGTATGACTCAGAAGAGGCAAATCTATAGAGACGGGAAGTCTATTGGCGCTTGCCTAGGGCTGGAGAGTGGGAAGCCACTCAACAGGGAGTGACTGCTACTGGTACCAGAATTTCTTCTTCAGTAGGTCCTTGGTCTCCCAGATTCAGAGAATGAATCCACCCACAAACCAGTGGTAAGACAGGATTTTTTCTTTTTTTTGAGACAGAATTTTACTATGTGCTCTTGGTAGAGTGCTATAGTGTCACAGCTCACAGCAACCTCGAACTCTTGGGCTCAAGCTATTGTCTTGCCTCAGCCTCCCATGTAGCTAGGACTACAGGCACCTGCCACAACGCCCAGCTATTTTTTGGTTATTATTGTCATCGATTGGCAGGCCCTGGCTGGGTTCGAACCCACCAGCCTCAGGGGATGTGGCCGACGCCCTAACCACTGAACTATGGGCACCGAGCCAGACAGCATTTATTTTACAGAAAAAAACACAGGAAAAGCACCAGAGTTTCTGGCAGAAGGAAAAACCCAAGTCTGGAAAAAAATCTCTCCCTGGGTCCTATAGGGCTATATATATCTCCTAACAAATAAATGGATACTATCCCTTCTCCAGGCAAAATGTTGGTGCCTTCCCAGGCCTAGGAAAAGTACATGAAATTGATCAGGCCTGGGAAATGAGGGGCTTCCCTGTTCAACCATAGAAGGGGCAACAGGTCCTCCTGTGAGCTCGGGCCAGGCTGCCAGGGCCACCACTGCTGTGTCACTACCAGGCATAGGGTTTCTATGGGGAGTGATGAAAAAATTCTGGAATTAGTAGTGATGGTTGCAGTATTTTGTGAATGTACTAAAAACCTACAAGTGATAGCTCAATAAAGCTTTAAGAAATTAAGAAGTGGCCAGGTGCAGTGGCTCGCGCCTATAAGCCTAGCACTCTGGGAGGCAGAGATCACCTGAGCTCAGGAGTGGAAGACCTGCCTGAGCAGCAGCAAGACCCTGTCTCTACTAAAAAATAGAAAAACTAGCAGGGCATTGTGGCAGGTACCTGTAGTGCCAGCTACTCGGGAGACTAAGGCAAGAGGATGGCTTGAACCCAAAGGTTTGAGGTTGCTGTAACCTATTATGCCATAGAACTCTACCCAAGGTGACACAGTGAGACTCTGTCTCAAAAAAAAAAAAATTAGTAGCCTTCATATGTACACACGATAACCAGCTAGAAAATGAAATGGAAACAAATATTCCATTTATAATAACAGCAAACATACACGAAATGGGTTTACAGAGAAATGTTCAAAATGTATATAAGGAATCTCAAACTCTCTTAAGAAATACAATAGTAGACTTTGTGTACTTTCCTGATTTTCTGTAAAATTTTTGTATATGCGCCTATAAATACATAAAGCCTCCTTTACAAAACCTGGAAGATGTATACTTTTTATTGTAAGGTGCAGAAAATGAAATGAAAACCCAGACCATCTCTGACAATCTTACCTTTTACTTTCTTCTAGTGAGTCTGTATTTATGAAAAGAATGATTATTCTAAATGTAATTGAGTATAATAATCTATAATAATTTCTTCCTCGATTGGTATAGACTACAGCATTATAAATAATTAACTTTTCTAATACTTCATTGTCATACTTTTGGTTTTCTTAAGAAAATCAATCAGGGTCACTTCTTTTTTAAAGAAGAGAAGGAAATTGAATTTGGGGATCTGAAGTTCCCTTCAAAATACTTGTGAAAAGTCTTTCCTGGACAGAGACAGCTCAGTCAACAAGTGAATGTCTTGTTCGTTGCAGTCTCACTGTTAGGAACCAAGATCAGAGACCCACGAGAACTTCCCATGAACTCAGAACAGACGGTCTTCCAACCTGTGAAGAAAGGTAAAATCTCAAGTCTTTTAGCTTACTAAACTAAGAAATACCAACCTTTTTCTTTTCTTTGTATTTTAAGTTTCGGTAGAGAACACACCATTTCTTTAATTGCAATTTTGTATCACACCCTAATGTGGCATCCCATTTTCCCCCGCAGAACTCCTTGTAATTCGTCGTGTGACAGAGACAAATCAGTTCCATCGTTGTCCCCTCACTACTCACAAATACAAATTGGTGCTTCTTGACAAAACTTTTTTAAAAATCATATACTCTTAAAAATAAAAGACGGCTTGGCGCCTGTGGCTCAACGGGCTAAGGCGCCAGCCATGTACACCTGAGCTGGTGGGTTCGAATCCAGCCCGGGCCTGTCAAACAACAATGACGGCTGCAACCAAGAAATGGCCGGGCATTGTGGCAGGTGCCTGTAGTCCCAGCTACTTGGGAGGCAAAGGCAGGAGACTCGCTTGAGCCCAGGAATTGGAGGTTGCTGTGAGCTGTGATGCCACACCACTCTATCCCGGGTGACGGCTTGAGGCTCCGTCTCAAAAATAAATAAATAAATAAAAATAAAAGACCATAATGAAATATACATACTTGATTTGGGGGAAAGTTTAAGATACTCTTATTTCCTTAACTGTAGACTTACACTAAATGGCTGTTTTGTTTTTTAAGTCTGAGTATTTTGGAAAATAATACATAAATTCGTTCTTACATAAATGCCAAATATAAATTTCTTTCCATATTATCAATTGGTTTACTTTCAGTCATTTTTCTTATGCCTATTATTAGTATTGTGCCTTTATAACTGCAGACATTAGACTGCAAAAATATCCTAAGAGCATTATTCAAATATGTTTTATGTTAAATTGCTGCTTTTTAAGGAAAAAAAACCAGTAGTGCAAAAGTTCAGTTAAATATGCTGCACATTCTTTATCTTATTTATCCTTGCCCCATTTTTTTCTTTAATACAAGCAACATGTTCAAATCTTCACAATACCCAAGTTTGTCCTGATGGGAGCCCCGTGTACCGTGTCGTGTACCCAGGCTCTGTGAGCGTCCCCGTCTGCAGTCAGAGCTCGGCCCCTCATCCCGCCTCTCTCGTCCCGCCTGAGTGACTTCGAGCACTATACTTACTAGCCACCACCTTCTGCCTCATTTTCCTTATGTGTCAAGTGTGGAATGACTATAGTTTGTTGGGGGTGAGCCAGTGAAAGGCTGTTGTGAATACTGAGTGAGACAAGGAAGTAGGGCACTTAGAACAGAGCCGGTCAAGGGGCTCAGTACATGTGGGGCCTCCGTGTTCTCCATTGTATCCAATTATATAAAACCACTCTTTTTTTTTTTGTTTAGAGACTGAGTCTCACTTTGTCGCCCTCGGTAGAGTGCTGTGGTGTCACAGCTCACAGCAACCGCCAACTCTTGGGCTTAAGCAATTCTGTTGCCTCAGCCTCCCAAGTAGCTGGGACTATAGGTGCCCACCACAATGCCCGGCTATTTTTTGTTATTGTTGTTGCAGTTTTACCGGGGCCGGGTTCTAACCAGCCACTCTCGGTATATGGGGCCAGCGCCCTACTCATAGGTGCCGCCCTATAAAACCACTCTTTATCAACTGCACTGTCTTTTGCTTGCACTACTACTTAGATATTAATATTATTCTTGCATTTGCCCCATTTATCTTGTTTGTCTACTTGTTTCTAACTTTTTGGTAAAAATAGCCTTATTTTGGATTTTTCTTTTTTGGCCTAGTTGTGAGGCTCTGGGGGAGTTTTTGGGGGAGGTTGTTTTGTCTTTGTTTTGTTTTGTTTTCTTGAGACAGAGTCTCACTCTGTCATCTGGGCTAGAGTGCTGTGCCATCAGCCCAGCTTACAGCAACCTCAAACTCCTGGGCTCAAGTGATCCTCCTGCCTCAGCCTCCCAAGTTGCTGGGACTATAGGCACTCACCATAAAACCCAGCTAGTTTTTCTGTTTTTCAAACTAACTGACTCAATATAACTACATTCTAATGCTCTATTTAAAAGAAATGGGGTCTTGGCTCGGCGCCTGTGGCTCAACGGGCTAAGGCGCCAGCCACGTACACCTGAGCTGGCAGGTTCGAATCCAGCCCGGGCCTGCCAAACAACGATGGCTGCAACCAAAAAAAAAAAAATAGCCGGGCGTTGTGGTGGGCGCCTGTAGTCCCAGCTACTTGGGAGGCGGAGGCAAGAGACTCGCTTGAGCCCAGGAATTGGAGGTTGCTGTGAGCTGTGGTGCCACGGCACTCTATCCAGGGTGGCAGCTTGAGGCTCTGTCTCAAAAAAAAAAAAAAAAAGAAATGGGGTCTTGTTTTTGCTCAAGCTGGTCTTGAACTTCTGAGCTTTAGCAATCCCCCTGCCTTAGCCTCCCAAGAGTGCTAGGATTACAGGTGTGAGCCACCATGCCCAGCGCAGAGTTTCTGTTTTTAAATCGGGCATTAGAATGTGGTTATACTGAGTCAGTTATTTTGATCATTACTACTATAATTGATCTTCTAGCTAATTCTTTGGTTGCCTTCTTGTAATACTTCTAATTATTTCCTTATTTTTTTCAGTGAACTAACGTATTTCTTTGTTTTTATGTTTTTTAGTAACATGGAATATATGTACAATTTCTCTTTCTGAAGCAAAATTCTACTACTGATTGCCTTTATATTTTGCAGAATCATTCTGTAATATATAGTGTATTTCTTGGGCTGGGCATGGTGGTTCACAGCTGTTAATCCTAACATTTTGCAAGGCGGAGGTGAGAGGATCACTTGAGGCCAAGAGTTCTAGACCATCCTGAGCAACATATCAACAACTACTCTTCTCTACAAAAAAATGAAGTAATTATATGGGTGTGATAGCGCACAGGGGCTGTAGTACCAGCCATTCTGGAGGCAAAGGCAGGAGGATGGTTTGTGCCCAGGAGCTCCAGGCTGCAGTGAGCTATGATGATGCCACTGCACTCTAGTCTGGGTGATAGAGTGACACCCTATAAAACATATTTGAACAATGCTTTTAGGATATTTGTCTAATGTCTGCAACAACAGGTGTAAGTATAAATGTTTAAGTATATATGTATATTTTAAATTAACAGGACTAAAATTATTTATTATATATATATATATATATTTTTTTTTTTTTTTTTTTTTTTTTTTTTTTTGGCAAGGGCTGGGTTTGACCCCGCCACCTCCGGTATATGAGGCCAGCACCCTACTCCTTTGAGCCACAGGTGCCACCCAATATATATATTTTTTTGAGACAGAGTCTCATTGTCGCCCTCAGTAGAGTGCTGTGGCATCACAGCTCACACAACCTCAAACTCTTGGGCTTAAGGGATTCTCTTGCCTCAGCCTCCCAAGTAGCTGGGACTACAGGCGCCCGCCACAATGCCCGGCTATATTTTAGAGGTGAGGGCTCGCTCTTGCTCAGCTGGTCTGGAACTTGTGAGCTCAGGTAATCCACCCACCTCGGCCTCCCAAGTGCTAGGATTACAGGTGTGAGCCACCATGCCTGGCCTAAAATTAATTTTTTTTAATCTACATATTTAAGAAACATAATTTAGCATACTTTAAGCTTTCTGATCTAATTTTTGATTAAAATGATCCAGGATTTGGCTCGGCGCCTGTGGCTCAAGTGGCTAAGGCGCCAGCCACCTACACCTGAGCTGGCGGGTTCGAATCCAGCCCGGGCCCACCAAACAACAATGATGGCTACAACCAAAAAATGGCCAGGCGTTGTGGCAGGTACCTGTAGTCTCAGCTACTTGGGAGGCGGAGGCAAGAGACTCGCTTGAGCCTAGGAATTGGAGGTTGCTGTGAGCTGTGATGCCACGGCACTCTATCCAGGGTGACAGCTTGAGGCTC
>CAUYRH010082025.1:0-33106 GCA_963574655.1 Perodicticus potto
GCACTCTGTCCAGGGTGACAGCTTGAGGCTCTGTCTGAAAAAAAAAAGAAAAAGCATTAGAAGTAAGGACAAAGACTAAACAAACTATAATTCAGCTTCCTAATAACATTTAGGAATGTTATTAAAATGATAGTTCTTACAACTATGAAATCACAGAAAAACAACATAGGAAATGATGTCAAAGTATTTAGATAGGAATACAACTCATGCTTACGATCATCCATTGTACCCTGGGTATGTCTCCTAAAGAAATGCACGGTTATCTGCCTGCCAGGAAACATCGCCAGATGATATTTGTAATATCTTCAACTTGGAAACAATCCAAATGCCCACCAGTGGATAGATAAATTGTGGGAGAGTCATATAATAGAATATTATACAATAATAAAAATCCAGCTACAGCTCTATACAAAAGCAGGTGCGAATCTTACAAACAGAATGTTGAATTTTAAAAAGCAAGGCACTAAAGAAAACACACAGTATAAGTCCATTTAGATTGAGTAAAAACAAAATTAAGTGCATGGTGTAGGGGTGCATAGATGGTTGGCAATGGTTTAGGTGGTAAATTTTATCAAGAAAACAAAGGGATTGGCTACCATAAAATCAGCGGTGACTTTAGTAGGGGTAAAGAAGAAATTGGCGGGAGCTTCTAGCGATGTTGTACTTCTTGTCCTGGGTAGTAGTTACATTGCCAATTGCTTTTGAACTATTTACTAAACCATACACAGAAGTTTGAATTGCTTTTCTGTACGTACATTAGACTCCAGGATTGAAATATTTAAAATAATGCAAGAAAAATACATACAGATGTCAATAAAGTTATAGTGGCTAAGAAGTAGTTTGCATGATTTTTCTCCCTTGTTTCCATTTCTCATTTCTCACATCCTTTTGTTTAAAAGGATATTGCCTTTCAAACAAACTTCAGAAAACTAAAGAAAGTAGTCCTGGCATTGCTAGTTGTCTGTCTTCTCTCTCCATACGTTTAAAAGTAATTTATAATAAAAAATTAAAATAAAAGTGATTTTATTTCTGTCAAACCAACCATTACAACAAATATGAACAAAATTAAAATTTAATTTATCAACGAGACCTTTTAATCAAAGTCTATAACTTACACGATAAACAAGACAAATCTCTTCCACTTGAGAACATGTTCCCGTTTCATTGGAAATGCTTGTGAGAAGCAGGAACCTGGGTGTTGGTTCCTGTTTATTTCTTCCCCTTGATGTTAGATTTGTTTCTAGATCTAAGATCAGTGGAAAGACACAAAGTTGTATCATCCAAAAACATTTTCTTTTTTCGAGACTGAGTCTCGTTGTGTCACCCAGGGTAGAGTGCCCTGATGTCATCAGAGCTCATGGCAACCTCAAACTCCTGAGCTCAAGCAATACTCTTGCCTCAGTCTCCTGAGTAGCTGGGACTACAGGTGCCTACCACAATACCTGACTTGTTTTTTCTATTTTTTAGTAGAGATGGAGTCTTGCTCTTGCTTAGGCTGGTCTCCAACTCCTAAACTCAGGTGATCCATTTGCATTGGCCTCCTAGAGTGCTAGGATTACAGGCATGAGCCACCACACCTGGCCTGTCTCATGAAAAATTTATCTACACATCCAGAGTTTACTGTGGAATAAAATTATGATTGTGATGGTGTTTTAATTTTCATTTTTCTTATTAGTTCTTAGCTACAATCATGGTCGTGTTTTTCTTCTTCAGAATTAAAAGAACATTCTTGAGCAGTGGTGCTCAACCTTCCTAATGCCGCGACCCTTTAATACAGTTCCTCATGTTGTGGTGACCCCCAACCATAAAATTATTTTCGTTGCTACTTCATGACTGTAACTTTGCTACTGTTATGAATTGTAATGTAAATATCTGATATGCAGGATGTATTTAGGTGACCCCTGTGAAAGGACCGTTCGACCCCCAAATGGGTTGTGACCCACAGGTTGAGAACCGCAGTTCTTGAGGGATAACTATTTTTAGGAAGAAAATATTTCCTGACTTTTTTTTTCCAATCTGATAAAACATGTACCAAAACAGATAAATTTTAAGCAAGTTAGGACACTTTAAAAACTATGCCACAATTTCTTGGATGTGACTATCTGAAAACCTTGGTCTTATCTTAAATGTAGTGTTTTAAAATTATAGCTAAAATAACATGACCTCCAATTTCTGATATAAGACATCCCAGGTTATTTTGGATCAAATATATTTTATATTGAAACTTCAGATGATTGAAAATAATTTTCCCTCCCATTTAAATGTGTCTCTTCCCCCTTTCCAGAGGTCACTGGAAGTCAATTTATTTTTTTTTTATTTTATTTTTATTTTTTGAGACAGAGCCTCAAGCTGTCACCCTGGAGAGAATGCAGTGGCATCACAGCTCACAGCAACCGCCAATTCCTGGGCTCAACTGAGTCTCTTGCCTCCGCCTCCCAAGTAGCTTGGACTACAGGTGCCCGCCACAACGCCCCACCATTTTTTGGTTGCAGCCGTCATCGTTGTTGTTTGGCGGGCCCGGGCTGGATTTGAACCCACCAGCTCAGGTGTACCTGGCTGGCACCTTAGCCCGTTGAGCCACAGGCACCGAGCCGTGGAAGTCAATTTATTGTGTTATAGAATATTATACTGAAACTAGAATGGATATTCTCATCTAGTTTTTAAATCTTTATTTTTTCCTTGGATGTTATTAAAATTTAGATGCAAATTGCTGGGCACAGTGGCTCATGCCTGTAATCCGAGCAGTCTGGGAGGCTGAGGAGTATGAATTGCTTGAGCTCAAGAGTTCAAGACCAGCCTGAGCAAGAGTGAGACCTGGTCTCTAAAAATAGTTGGGTGTTGTGGTGGGCAGTTTCCAGGTACTCAGGAAACTGAGTCAAGAGAATTGCTTGAGCCTAAGAGTTTGAGTTTGCTGTGAGCTATGATCGCATGGCACTCTACCAAGGATGACAAAGTGAGACTTTGTCTCAAAAAAAAGAAAATTAGATGCAAATAATCTAATTCAAATTGGCCTACTCAACTTGAGTAGTGGTATCCCACCAAGCAAGTTAGACAAATAAGAGTAGCAGTAACCTTTGGTCTCTAGGAGCTGGATTTCACTGTTTTATCTATTTTTCACTCTGCCACCAGTTCATAGGCCCTTTACTCGCTGGTTTTTATATTTAAAAATAGTTTCCCAAGTCAAATCTAACCTCTGGGATTATAAGAAGGGTACATTTTCTAAATTGCTCCGTCCCCTGGTAAAAACAAAAACAAAACACCGAAGTAATCGCTAGTTCTAAGACCTTCCCTTTTTCTTCATTTCTCTCAAGCCCTAACATCTCCCCTCACTAGGTGTGGATTTTTAGTCAAAACAAAGAACAGAACATACTTAGCAAAGTCTCTTTTCCAATCAAAAGAAAAATAATTTTCATCGTCTTAAACCCATGAGTCAAACATTTCAAAAATATTTTCTTTTTTTGACAAGAATTTTCTAACCCTACTCCTTGTTTCAATCAATATCTAGTAGTTAAGATAAAAATGACAGAAGTTCCCTGGATACACATACTGAAAAGGATGTGAGTCACTAGAGTAAACAATGACAACTGCTGAGTGAAGACCTGTTATGTCCTGGGCCGTGACTGGCACTACCAGGATGCTTAGCATGCTGCACTGGGTCTAAGTGCTAACCTGGGACTTCAGCCTCCAAATGCCATCCTTTTCCAACTATACTGCTTTATTCATGTTTTCAAGTGGAAAGTTACTTTAGAAAAGCTCTATATTCCTATGGAAATTAGTTGTACTGGAATGGAAACATTTACATAATTATTCATGGCCACTCTTCTTCTTCTTTTTTTTTTTTTTGTAGAGACAGAGTCTCACTTTATCGCCCTCGGTAGAGTGCTGTGGCGTCACACAGCTCACAGCAACCTCCAACTCCTGGGCTTAGGCGATTCTCTTGCCTCAGCCTCCCGAGTAGCTGGGACTACAAGCGCCCGCCACAACGCCCGGCTATTTTTCTGTTTTGTAGTTTGGCCGAGGCAGGGTTTGAATCCACCACCTTTGGTATATGGGGCCAGCGCCCTACTCGATGAGCCACAGGCGCCGCCCATGGCCACTCTTCTTTAGTCCTGTCTGTCTTCCTTCCTTCCTTCCTTCCTTTCTTTCTTTCTTTTGCAGCTTTTGGCCACCTCTGGCATATGGGGCCAGCGCCCTACTCCTTTGAGCCACAGGTGCCATCCACCTGGCTCCTTTTCTACATGTGTAAACTGTTTATGGAACAATGGGACAGAGCATCTCACTTACCCCTCTGGCCCTGTTAACCCCAAATTTGCCAGAATTTACCATACAATGACAATACATGTAATTTATTCACATCAAAACAATCTGTCCTTTGTCAATGAGGCATTCCCCAGACCACAACTACACCCTCCACTGGACATGGGTGTAGTGTAACTGGACATGGTTAGCTGAAGGAGTTATGTATTTTTATCATCTTTTTCTATTTATTTTATTCCTGTGTTTTGCGGACCACTGGTCACTTTATGGCTGATTTCTCCCCCTTGACCTCCTGAATGAGAATGCTTCCAGGACATGGCAGTTGACGGATGGGTTTGGAATCAGACTGAGCAGGTTTGAATCTCAGGTCTGCCACTGAGCATGAGATCTTGGGCAAGTGACATCAACTCTCTGCACTTCTGTCAGCACCTCTATAAAGTGGGGGTAATAGTACTTGCTTCTTAGGGCAATGTGAAAATTAAATGAAATAATACTTGTCAGCTAGGCGTCCATAGCTCAGTGGTTAAGGCACCAGTCTCATGCTTGGGTGCTGATGAGTTAGAACCCGGCCAGGGTCTGCTAAACAAACAAACAAAAAAATAGCCAGGCTTTGTGGCAGGCACCTGTAGTCCCAACTACTAGGGAGGCTAAGGCAAGAGAATCACTTGAGCCTAAGAGTTTGAGGTTGCTGTGAGCTATGACGCCGTGGCACTCTACTGTGGGTGACAAAGTGACACTGTTTAAATAACAAAAAAAAAAGAAAGAATACTTGTGCCTAGAAAGTAAACATTTAAACTACCTGATAGACTATACCCCTTGAATAAATCATTCTTCTCAGGTTCTCTGTAAGCCCTACTCTTACAAAACTATCGAACTCCTATTTGTCCTTTCGGACTCAATGTTCCTGCTTTGGTGATCCAGTCTGACTTCCTCAGGCTGAATGTATTTCCCACCATCTATAACATACTGCTGGTCACCGCTGTATCATGGGTGTTTACAGGTGCCACCTCACAGACGGTTGTGCTGCCTCCCTAGAAGCAGGGGGTGGCCTTATCTTTCCTGGTAGATCCCAATATCTCACAGTCCCTGACCCTAATTAGTCATCAAACAAAAAATATTGACTTAACTGCATTTAAAGTAGAAGCTTTTCTTGGCAGACTGAAAGATCATCTTGTTCAAATGACAATTACTCAAGAAAACCACATATATTACATCTACTTTTCCCAGCATATAGTTAAAAAAAAATCGCAAAGTGGGATATTTCCGATTTGTCTCCATATGGAAAAAGTTGCTGTTTCCCAGAAAGGTGATGTTCAATAAATTTGTCTTTTAGAAACTTAAGAAACCATATGGGAATTATGCCTTGCAATCGCTTTTGTTTTGGTTTTTTGCTTGTAATTAGGAAACTAAGTCAAGCTGTAGGAAGGCAACAAAAATTTAGCACAGGACCTACAGTGTTTGGGAATAAGAGCATCCTGTTGGGATGGCTACTGTTTCTACAGTACAATACAGAGTTGCCTTCACCAAATTCCTCAAATTTAAGTCAGCTGGGAGTTAACTGAAAATGCGGGCATATTCGATGGTAAATGAATTTTGTGTGTTCTGTCTAAGTTTCTAAAATTGGAGTTCAAGTTGTATTTTCTGAATTAAATAAGGACACATTAGATTCTGCCCAAAGTTGTATTATGTGGGAAAGGGAATTTAACATATCTGAGAAATTAATTTATCAACGACATGAGTTTTGTACAAGAGAAAGTTTATCTTATACTTTTTTAAAAACGGCATTTGACTTTAAATTAAGTGATTGTGGCCATGATTATTGCACTTGGCTTCCTGATTAAGACATAACTTCAAGGCAAATTTTTCTCTTTTCAGCTAAGAAACACGACAGTAGTGAAAGGTTGAAAGTAGTAAAGAAATATTAGTACTGGAAAAGATATGTGAGCTTTCCTAAACTTCTCATTTGACAAACAAGACCCAGAGAAGGACAGAGACTTATCTGATGTCACACAGTTACTTTTTCCCAGAGCTAGTACCACAGTTGACTCAGCAATTTTTAGACTTTTATGATTAAATGGATTCTGTGTCTCACCAGACGAGGCTATCTGGAGAGATTCTGCCTTCATCCCTTGCCAACATCTTTGATTCAGGCCCATGTAAGACCAGAGAGTCCAGAATAAAGTAAATCACAAGCAAAAACTGAAAACTTAGAGGGTTGGGATCACAAGGCAAAGAACTTGACATACTGGACTTCGACTGAAAACAAAAATGTGTTTTGTCACAGATGGTCAGGCAGCAAGGTGGAGTGAGGAGAGGGGATAGGATTTAAACCAGATGGAACCGGATTGAGGTCTCGGCTCTGCTTGGTATTAACTCTGCAGGTTTGGACCAGGCACCTCACCTCAGACACTACCTCATCTGGAGAGCAGAGATGACAGTATTTTATTCATAAGTAATGTGCCTGCGACACACACAGACTTTGATTTTAATCTCATCAGACTTTAGGAGGTGGACTACTAGTACCGCTATTTCCTTAGTCAGAGACTGGAGCACAGAGAGGTTGAGTAAGCTGTCCAAGGTCACACTCTTAGCAAGAGATGACCTGGGATTTGAAAGGAGATCTGTTTGGCCCCAAAGCTCATACCCTCAGCTGCTGCAATATTGCAGGATTGATAAAAATGTAAGCCAAGAGCCCAGCATGCTGCCTGAGCCTGGGTAAATAGTGGTACTTAGATGAAGCAGCAGATTGAGAAAGATGGCCGACTCCCCGCAGTCCAACCACGGTGAAGTGGGATGAGGTGGCTAAGACAGCTAAGAGGAAACAAATAATACCCTGAAGAGAGGGAGAGCAGCCAGGCACGATGGCTCATGCCTGGAATCCTAGCATTTTGGGAAGCTGAAGTGGGAGGATTGCTTGAGGCCAGGAATTTAAGATCAGGCTGGGCAACGTAGCAAGACTTTGTCTACACAAAACAATTAAAACTTAGCCGGGCATGGTGCATACCTGTACACCTAGCTACTCAGGAGGCTGAGGCAGGAAGATCGATTGAGCCGAGGGGTTCAAGGTTACAGTGAGCTATGATAGGGTCACACCGTACTCTGGCCCAAGGTAAGGCCCTATCTCTAAAATTGAAAAAGACAGAGTGAGAGGGCGGCGCCTGTGGCTCATTGAGTAGGGCGCCGGCCCCATATACCGAAGGTGGTGAGTTCAAACCCGGCCTCGGCAGAACTGCAAAACAGAAAAATAGCCAGGCGTTGTGGTGGGCGCCTGTAGTCCCAGGTACTCGGGAGGCTGAGGCAAGAGAATCGCCCAAGTCCAAGAGCTGGAGGTTGCTGTGGACTGTGACGCCACGGCACTCTACCAAGGGTGATAAAGTGAGACTCTGTCTCTACAAAAAAAAAAAAGAGAGAGAGAGAGCACGAGTGAAGGAAAGCCCTGGGCAGCTGCAGTCCCGAGAGGTTGAGACAGACACATGACACGTGGGCAGCAGGCGGTCAGCTCACCTGGAGCACTCCTGAGTGTCCACGGGATCACCCACAGGCCCTGGGACAAGGGGCCACCAGCCCCGTCAGGAGCCACTGCGTCTCTCCTCTCTCTGCATTTCTCACACTTTGTTTTTTATGTTAACTCCTGTCCTGTATTGACCTTCCCAAGCCACTGATGGCCATACCTCAAATATTCGAAGTTAGTTTTCTGGCCCTAAAATGAACAGTTTTTCTACACATGAACAAATGTGTCTTCTTAGTCATCTCTATTACCAGGGCTCATGAAGCCTCAGATCTTCAGCTGCCACTTTCCTGCCCCAAAGAGATCATGCATTGTCTTTGAGAAGACGTAAATTACTCCGTTATGGAAATTTAAAATTAAGAAATATTCTAGAACCAAGATAATCAAAATGGGATCAACCTTCTTGCCAAGTCTGCCGGCCGATTCCATGAATCACAGCTGTAACGCGCTCTTACAAGGCCAGAAGAAATGCCGCAGCCCTGGCCCGTGTATGGTTTACTCTTGGAGCCCCGACACAGCGCTGCCCTCCAACGTCACCCTTTCCTTGGTGTGAGAAGCAGGAAAGGGACTGAAGGGCTTTGCTGGTTAGATTTGCAATTTTTTTTTTTTTTAATCTGTAGAACTCAGATGTCTAAACAGGTGTAACTCCCCCATTTGGGGATGAGGATTGAAAGGGAGTGAAGAATGTCTGGACTCGTTTGAATTTTCATACACATTTTGGCAAAACCTTTCAAACTGCCTGCGTGACCTGTGACATACAACATTCCTCTCCATCTATGCTCTGGTGGCAAGTTTTTATATTTTAAGTACAGATTTAATTTCTATAACCAGCTGAATGTTCTTCTGGAGTCAAGTTTAGCTGAGGGAATAGATGGCTTCAGAGAATGAAATTTCAAGTTTAAATGAAAGACTTTGACCCCTGCTAGAGCAGAAATGGTATCTACAGCATTGAGGTGCTCAATAATTTCCGGGGCAGGGGAAACGAGGTACAGCTTGAAAGCATTGTTCTTCTGTGTCTCACAAGGTCATTGCTTAGACGGTGAAGAACTGAACCACGTGCAAGTCGATTCTTTAGTCAGTTACTCACGAAATGGCGTCTTTCTTGGGCTGCTTTAAGAGCTTATAGACCCTTTGCTAAGCTACTGTGTCTTGCCCACAGTAGGAATTAAATGCCAATTTGCAGAATGAAAGCTCATAGAGGAAAACAAACATCTCATCCTATCTCCTGAGTTACAGGGCACCACTGGGAAAGCAGTTACCGAGGCAGCCCTCCACTCTGTCTTATCCAAACTAGATAGAATCAACTCTAATGTAGCAAGAGTGGAAGACAGCTCTTTGTAAACATTGCAGCCCATAACAAAAAGAAAAATTTTAGAATGCCAGTTGTAACAGGGCAGGTAAGTTTCTGGGAATAATAGCTGATGTTTTGAAATTGTTTTGGGAGGTTCCTCATCATCATCGAGTAAGCTGAGTTGCTAACAACATACCATCCTCCAATCCACTCGTCCTCAGGATTTGCACAGTTTATACTATCCTAAAAATAAAGTTATTAAAAGCAACAAAAAAGTCTGGCATTGTGTCTTCTATGGTTTCAATTAATGTTTCCCCTGAAAGACCACATTTGAATGCCCTGGATTTGAATTTGAGACAAATAAGAGATGAGTGGAAAGATTCAGAAAAAATTAGAAGAGATTTATAAATAATGTTTTATTAGCTGTCACTATGCTGGGCCACTCATATTATTATAAGTAAACCCCACCGCCCTATAAAACAGGTTATGATTCTCACTTCACAAATGAACCCTCAGCTCAGAGTAGGTGGGTACTTGCTTCAGGGAACAAGTAAGCTGCTCTGAGCCAGGGCTCAACACCAGGCCTGCCCTTGCCTTCTTCCAACTCACTGCAATGACCCTCTTAGGTATTTGATTTAGAAGGCTGGTGCATATGCTCAGGAAGTGAACAAATGTAACCAAAGCAGAATGCTGTGTTAGCCTCTGGTCCTGAAAAGGGGTTGCATTGTTAGGTGTCAGCTCTGCTCACTAGGACCCAGCAGAGATATCTCTGGGCTTCAGGGTCCTCCTTTTCCAGACAGAAAATACAGTGACCTACTTTGCAGGACTTTCAGAGGCAACCATTATAAAGAAGGTTGCAAAGACAAAGGCTTTGACTAAAGAACAAGGAAGCAATGGATCCATGAAACTAGAAGGGTGCTCTTTCTGATCCAAGCCTGAACAAGATTAAATAAATAAACAAACATAGAAACAAACAAGGGCCTGGGTATCCTGTCCCTCCTGCACATGTATATTCCCATAAGCAAAAATTCTCTTTGAAATCACTGAGATTCTAATCGGAAAGGAAACACAAGGAGATGGGAGTATGCAAGCCACAGCTACAAGGTTTGGTCAAACACAATAGAACATTGACCATCTCCCTACATTGGCCACCTCCTTAAGTTGAATGAATTTTCATAGATCAGACATGCCCCACATGTACATATCAGAAGAGGGGGCCTTGATCCTTATATTGCCCACTTCCATACGTCAACCAGTTTATTACAGTCCCTTGGGGGGTTAACTTACAGAGGTTCTAGTGTAATTAGTATTAATCCTTTGCTTGTCTTTCTGCCTTTAGCCAAAAGGAAATAAAAAGAGTGGAAACCTAATCCATTAACCTGTCCATAATTAGTCTTATAAGATTGGAGCGATGTCCAAACGCAGAGAATAATAGGCTGTGTGAACTGTAGTGAGTTTTAACCTACTATATTCTCCCTTCACCAGAAGCAAACAAGAGTCACACTAAACTGTCCCCCTACATCAACATTTTAAACTGTTACATTAAAAAAAAAAACAAAGAACACTTACTGTTCAGGGGTTCAATAAGCAAAGTTCAAAGTCAAGGGAATGGTCTCTCTCTCTTTTGTGAAAAACACCATATGCTCTTGTTGAATCAGGAGGCTCACTGGTCTGTTATTAATAACTGGCTTACAGCTTTATGAAGAAACATGAGCCAGAATGTCACAGGAGGAGGCTAGTGGAAAGTAATTGACAGACACAGGTGGAATACATTGTAACAAAAATATACTTAATACCCACAGGAGCTTAAATAACCCATGAGAAGGGGATCAATTCCTCCCCAGTCAATAGACCCTCATGCCAAGTGTTTGAAAAGTTAAACAACCAAGAAAAATATCCTTAATGTTAAAGAAAGCCATGATTTATTTAATGTTATACTCTCCTCAACTCTTCTGAATAATTATTCTCCATGAACATCTGAATATCTTTGTACACTTTACCTTACTATCCTCAACTCTTCTGAACAATTATTCTCCATGAACATCTGAAGATATTCGTACACTTTACCTTTACGCTGATTTCTCTTTGTTTTTAAAATATACCAAGAAATGGATTTTCAAATGTACCCTATCAATTTTTTGAAGTTTGTTTACCTGTGAGCATATCAGTTTCCTACCCTTAAGGACCCCAAAACAATTCCTGGAAAAGTAGAGGTATATGTGGGGTTTGAGAGGTGGATGTTGGGATTACATCATACATAAAAGAAAACCTGTAGACGTGATGTCATAAGAAGGCAGGTCTATTCATCACCTGGCTCTTGGTTTGTAGTGGCTCTTCTCTTTTGAAAAGCTATATTTCAAATGCCTCTGCCTCCCCTCCCTATCATAACAGATGTCAAATTGTTTCCACCATGAACAGTATCTCTGTAGCCCTAAATTACATTACACCTGGCCTCTGTCTAAAGTATTAAAAGAAAACTGACAATTAGACACAAGTTTTTGAAACATGAAGATTGCTTCATCCTTTTCTTTTCTTCTTCTTTTTCTTTTCTTTTCTTTTTTTTTTTTTTGAAGGAGTCTTACTCTGTCATCCGGGATTGAGTGTCATGGCATTGTCATAGCTCACAGCACCTCAAACTTTTGGTCTCCAGCCATTCTTTTGCCTCAGCCTCCCAAGTAGCTGGGACTACTGTTGCCTGCCACAACACCTGGCTAATTTTCCTATTTTTATTAGAGACGGGGTCTCACTCTTGCTCAGGCTGGTCTTGAACTCCTGAGCTCAGGTGATCCAGCCTCGCAGAGTGCTGGGATTTCAGGCCTGAGCTCGGCTGTATTGCTTCATCCTTAAGGCTCCTTCTGCATGTCACTCCGGCTTAGGCCTGGTAACTGTCCTATTTTCAAACTAAACCCTTTTCAACTGAACCCTATGGTGGGTGGGGGTGGACACCTCACTACAAACCTCAAACAGAAGAGTGTTATGATGCTGGGGTAACTGTTGAAAAGAGAAACTAATAAACCAGTGACCACCCGATTAATAGATGGGTGAGAAGAAGGAGAGTAGATTTAGGGACTTCAGCGTTTTCTTTCCCACGCTAGTTACTTTTAAACTTTTGAGCATCCACTGAATATGTATCTTTAATTATAGAACATATTCATGTACTGTTGTAAATATATTATTTACACCATAAAATGCAAACAAATTTTTAAAAGAGGAAATTTTAAAAGAAATAGATATTCTAATCTTCTCTTACTATGTTTCCAGAGGGTCATCTTTATTGGTGCCTGAGGCACGAACACTCAGTTCCGCTGAGGCCTGGGGAGTATTCTGAACCCTAGGTCTACCACTTGTTTATAAGCTGTTAGGGGGTGAATTGTGTCCCCTAAAAAGATAATCCTCAGTACTTGGGAATGTGAACTTCTTTGGAAATAGAGCCTTGCCGATGTAATCAAGCCAAGATGAGGTCATATTGATTAGCATAGGCCCTAATCCAGTGACCTGAGTCCTTATAAGACATAAATTTGGACACAGAGAGACATACCAGGAGAATGCTATGTGGAAACGGATATTGGAGTGATGTGTCTACAAGCCAAGGAACACCAAAGTCTGGGGGCAACCTTGCTAGGGAGAGGAGGCAAGGATGAATTCCCCTAGGGCCTTCAGAGAGAGGATGGCCTTGGTGACACCTTGATTTTAGACTTCTAGCCTCCAGAACTGAGATAATACGTGTCTGCTGTTCGTGGTAAAATTGAATTTCTAATAATTTTTAAAAATATTCTTATAAGGGCTTAGCACCTGTGGCTCAACGGGCTAAGGCGCCAGCCACGTAAGTTGGCGGGTTTGAATCCAGCCCAGGCCCGCCAAACAACAATGACGGCTGCAACCAAAAAATGGCCGGGCGTTGTGGCAGGCGCCTGTAGTCACAGCTACTTGGGAGGCAGAGTCATGAGACTCACTTGAGCCCAGGAATTGGAAGTTGCTGTGAGCTGTGATGCCATGGCACTCTATCCAGGGTGACAGCTTGAGGCTCTGTCTCAAAAAAAAAAAAAAAATTCTTATAAGAACTAACCCAAATGCTTTAGTAATTCAAGTTCACAAAATTTAGGCAACTCTTTAGAAAATAAGACTAGTTTAATATTGTTGTTTAATAAAAAGATATGTCTTCTGAAATACCTGAACTAAATGTAATACAAGCAAACATCTGTATTCTACTTTGGCATGTTCTTCCTGAACTTACATGGGTTTTCTAATTCGATAATGTGGCATTAACATTCCTCAGATATTGATGGCAACTGGAGGTTTGTGTTTAACCAAATTGAATCATTCCAATAAATTTCATTTCAATAGTAATTATGTTTTGTAGTATGTCAGCTGAAAGATAGTCTTTGAGTTCTTTTAGTAACTTAAAACTTATGCTAGATTAATTAATGGATATCCATTAAATATCTAGATGATTTCTCATAAAATAAACTACTGATATATTAATTACTGAGCATAATTTTAGGGATCTACATATTTTCCCACATTAAAAAGTTGCACTATGAGGACATATAAGGCTATAAAACATTGAGAGATGTATATTCCTAAGTTCTGCTACAAAGTTAGGATATATGACAATTCACAAATATCCACCTCATAGGCATCTCTGAGAAAGAGAAGTTATTGTCATTAAAAGTTATGATCAATACATGTGAATAAGACTCTTTATGGTTCTTCCAGGACAAGGAAGAATAGAGTGCACAAAATCTGAATGGATATAGAAAGCGGTAGAAGGTACATAGGAAGGGTTTTTTTTTTTTTTTTTTTTTTTTTGAGACAAAGTCTCACTATGTTGCCCTTGGTAGAGTGCTGTGGCTTCACAGCTCACAGCAACCTCAAAGTTGGGCTTAAGTGATTCTCTTGTCTCAGCCTCCCAAGTAGCTGGGACTACAGGGGCCCGCCACAATCCCTGGCTATTTTTTGTTGCAGCTGTCATTGTTGTTTAGCTGGCCTGGGCTAGGTTCGAACCTGCCAGCCTCAGTGCATGTAGCTGATGCTGTAACCACTGTCCTATGGGTGCCGAGCCACAGGGAGGGGATTTTATCTGTCATTGTCAAAGCTGGCTATGGTTCAGTAGGTTTATTTATCAATTTTTCTTAAAAAGAGATTTTGTATCTGTCTCGGTATGTAATCCTTGGGAGTCTGAGTCTGGAGGACTACTTTAGCCCAGGACTTCAAAAAAGAGGCTTAGTTTCAAATATTATGCTGATGCAAAACTAAAATTTGGTTTTCTCTCTGTTAAATGGCAAAATTTTCTTGTATTATCAATATACAGTAGAGCTTCCATGGTTGACCACAAATTTTCTTGAATTATCCATATACAGTAGAACCTTCCTACACAGACCATATACTTAAGTTGACCTAATTTTCATGGACCAGACATGCACCACATGCGTTATCAGTGCAGCAGGCCTAGACCCTTACGTTGACCACCTCTGTATGTTGACCAGATTGTTACAGTCGCTTGGGTGGTCAATTTACAGAGGTTCTACTGGACTTCTTAAGAGGTTATAAAGGTTTTTTTTTTTTTTTTTTTAACTCATTTCTGCCTAAAAGGCAAAAATTCTGTCTTAATAATTTTCTGTGCTTTATGTTGACTTTCATGTCCTTGATTACTCCAAAGAACAAAATCTTCTTACTTTTGAAAGAACTAAGATTCCTCATGATCCTGTTATTTCCTCTGCTTCCCTTTAAAATTAATTGTCTATTGTTACTTTGGTTTTAAATTGACTCTAGACTGGGTGCAGTGGCTCATGCCTGTAATCTTGGAACTCTGGGAGGCTGAGGCAAGTGGATTGCTTGAGCTCACAAATTTGAGACCAGTCTGTGAAGGAATGAGACCCCATATCTACTAAAAATAGAAAAAATTATCCGGGTATTGTGGCGGGTGCCTGTGGTCTCAGAATACTTGGGAGACTGAGGCAAGAGGATCACTCGAGCCCAAGAGTCTGAGGTTGCTGTGAGCTAAGATGATGCAATGGCACTCTACCCAGGGTAACAGAGTGAGACTCTGACTCAAAAAAAAAATGTGTGTATATATATATATATATATATAGACTATTTTGTTTTACATGCCACAGAAACAACAAATTTCATTGCCAATTGTATTAATTTTGTAGTGAATGCATCAGATCTTTTGCTTTTGAAAATTATTGTTACTAAGTTTGCCATAGTCCTTTTATGTTTTGTGTCATCTACAGGTAATTTTTTGTTTTATTTTGATGATTCCCTGAAAACACTTACGAATCAGAGTGTTTTGACATGAACAAAGGATGCTCTCAGAGTAACATGGGAAAGGACTACACCACATACTCATGGGCACAGGCTTCTGACAATTTTGGGTAAATAACTCTGAGCCTGTAGCATTAGACTGATTCTGGATTTCCAGCATTGTAATGAAGAAGCAAACGGGTTCATGAGACTACTGACCTGAGACGGAACAGGACATGAGTTAGAACTGAGTGAACCATGTAGGAATGATTTGGATTTTGTTTGGAATGTTGCTGATCCTTTAATATTCTGTTTTCCGGATATGAGGAACTACTTTTTCTTTCTTCTTCTTCTTTTTTTTTTTTTTTTTGAGACAGAGTCTCACTTTGTCGCCCTGGGTAGAGTGTGGTGGTGTCATAGCTCACAGCAACCTTCAGCTCCTGGGCTTAGGCGATTCTCTTGCCTCCCAAGTAGCTAGGACTACAGGTGCCCGCCACAATGCCCGGCTATTTTTCTGTTTTGCAATTTGACTGAGGCCGGGTTTGAACCTGCCACCTTCGGTATATGGGGCCACCGCCCTACTCGCTGAGCCACAGACACCACCCTTTTGTGTATTCTTATTTCCATGGCAACATAATTATTTGCATAGGTTCAGTAAGAATCTGTTTTCCTTATTAACGTAACATAATCAGAAACATTGGTTTATGTAACAAGGCTTATTTTGAAAAAACAATGTCATATTTGAGAATGAATCAGATATGGTTTTTTTAAATCATTATTGTTTCAGGTTAATTTGAGGGCACAAAGAATTAGGTTACTATATTTGCATCTGTTAGGTAGAGTACCTCTTTTATTTGTGTCCTGCCCCCAAGAAGTGTGCCATACACCCTAACACTATAACCATTAAGTGGGAGCACACCCACCCCTCTCCCTTCTCCCATCTCCCCTCTCATTCCCCTCATGTCCCAACTTGGGTTGAATTGAGTTTTTCTCTTATGTGAGTGTGTATTAGAATGTCTACTGGCTTCATAATAGAATTCAGTACACTGGATTCTTGCTTCTCCATTCTTGTGATACTTTACTAAGAAGGTGTTTCAATTCCATCCAGGTTAGTACGAAAGATATAAAATCTGGTTAGGTTAGTTTTGAGGAACTAAGGTTGACTTTATGCAACCAATGCTTACAAAAGCCTCTTTGGAAAACTGGCCTAGTACCTGGCTTACAGGAGTCCCAGTCTTACAGATGAAACCAGTGTTCCTAGGGTGTGAAGAAGACTTAAACTGTTTGAGGGACCTCGAGAAGACAGGAGTTCCCCAAATCTATGAGCAATGCAGGTGAAGACTGAGGTGAGTTCTTCATGGCCTGACTTAGTAGCCTCAGGAGCAGTGTTTTTCAACCTTTTTTTTATCTCACGGCATACTTCAACCTACAGTTAAACTTGGACAGCATACTTAAATTATGTTGATAAAAAAGAAAAAAAAGAGGAATAAAAAGGTACTTTGTGCTTTGTACTTTTTTTGAAAATAATTTAATGAATGATCTTTACCATTTTCATGGCACACCTATGATCCTCTCACAGCACACTGGTTGAAAATCACTGCTTAAGACGCTTTTAAAAGTCCGTTCTGAAATTCTTTATGAAATCTTCCACAAAGGAAACTTCAAAAGTCCATAGGTTAAATGACCATTTGTACTGCACCTGTGTAAATAATTAGGCCAAACTTAATGGGACCAATTTTATGAACAAGAATAATTTTTCCTTGAGATTATTTTGATCAAAACGGGGGTTATCTATAGAAAGAATTTCTATGGAAAACTATAGCATACCCTGTGAAGGTTACCAGACTTTGCTTCTATTCACTGCCTTTGAGCCAGAGTCTCTTGTAGAGTGAAGGTAATTGATGAATATGAAAAAAGTTTTCTCACCACCTGCAGATTGTGTCATATCCTGTCATCTTGCACACATTGTCAACACCTACCAAATTTTCAACTCTTTTGTTTTCCTCCAAATTAACATTTCCAATTTTTCTCCCCCCCCCCTTCTGCCTTGGTATCACTAAGAACTAATATCTGGTGGCCCAGATCTTCACTGGGATTCTAGGTTGGAGCTGCCACTCCCCCCAGCATCTAAGGACGTACTGTCAGCTAAAGCCCTGATGACTTGACATATACCTTGAAGGACTCATCACAGAAGAACACCATGCAGGAGCCAGTTTCTCCCTGGAAAAGATTCTGGGCCACAAGGAAGTCTGATGAAATGCTCAGGTCGTGAATGCCCCTGATATGAGAGGTAACTAAGAACATGAACAATAGTGCCAACAGCATTGACATCTCAGCTTCAACAGACTCAGTGGGTGGTACTGCAGAATCAAAAGGTTTTCATCTACCAACTTCTTGGAATTCCCTGGACTGGATACCTTCAGGGTCCCACTCCTGGCACCTTCCCTTAATATGACCTTCTATATTAATATTTCTCTTTTTCATTTTGGCCATTCCTATCAGAAGATGTCTCATCAGTAAGATACTAAAATAACTGATCTTTGCCATTACCTTTCAATAGATGGTTCAGCTGCTTTTGCAGGAATGACACAAATAAGAGTCCCCAGGAGACTATTTCTTAAACCCTATTTCTCCCCCACTCAAGGGATTTATGGTTACTGCTGAGGTGTTCAGTGATAAATATTTATTTTTATTTTTATGTTTTTATTTTGAGACAGAATCTCACTTTGTCACCCTTGGTAGACATGCCATGGCGTCACAGCTCACAGCAACCTCAAACTCTTTGGCTCAAGTAATTCTCTTGCCTCAGCCTCCCAAGTAGCTGGGACTACAGATGCCCACCACAATGCCCAGCTGTTTTTAGAGATGGGGGTGTCTTGCTCTGACTCCAGCTGGTCTGGAACTTCTGAACTCAAGCAATCCACCCGCCTCAGCCTCCCAGAGTGCTAGGATTACAGGCGTGAGCCACTGTGCCCAAGCAGTGATAAATATTTATTATTAATCTTCAACCAAATGGAGGAATGATAATGATGACTTTTATAAAATTTTTAATTGTGATAAAAGACACACAACATGAAATTTACTAACCTTAACTATGTGTAAGTGTACAGTTCAGTATTGTTAATATATTTACCTTGTTGTACACATTATTGTGCAAAGTCTCTAGAAATTTTTTCTTTTTGCAAACTAAAACTCTATATCCATTAAACAATAACTCTCCACTCTCCTCTCCAACCCCTACCCCCACGGCGGCAACCACCGTTATACATTGTGTTTGTCAATTCTATGAATTCAGATACTTCATATAAATGGAATCACACAATATTTGTCTTTTTGTGATCAGCCTATTTCTCTTAGCATAATGTCTCCGAGATTCATCCACATCACGCCATGTGTCAGAATTCCCTTCCTTTTTAAGGTTGAATAACATTTGATTGAATGCCTATGCCATGTCTTGTTTAGCTATTCATCCCTAGATGGACGACAGTGTGGAACTTTGCCTGAGCCCTGTGCTACTAGAAAATGGCACTCAGAAACTCCTCCTTCCCTTTGTGCTTCTAAGTAGCTTATTGCAAAGAACCGCTCTTCCCCACGTGACTGAGATAAGACTCGTGGACGCCACCTTGTTTACCCGAACAAGGCCAGATGCAGACCTTCCAAGTGTTATCTCACAAATGATTACCCAAGTTGGCCCCACTGACCAATCTGGACAAAACACCTGCTAATGAGAGTTCACCAGACTTTAGTTAGGCTTCTCCCCTCCACAAGCCACCGAACTTTGTCCTACCTTCAACCTGCCTTGGAATATGGAGCAACCGTTGGCAACCACATATGTCTGAGGTCTCTTTTGAGACTCTTGCAGATTTTGTGGTCAGCTTGCTCTCTATTACAATAGTCT
The DNA here is from genome assembly GCA_963574655.1 of Perodicticus potto. Lineage (NCBI taxonomy): Eukaryota > Metazoa > Chordata > Mammalia > Primates > Lorisidae > Perodicticus > Perodicticus potto. Next base: position 19,201 of record CAUYRH010082025.1, read on the forward strand.
CCTCCTTGCAACGGTCTTTACAAATAAGTCCATAGGTGTTGTAGTTTGGATTTGTTTTGACTTGACTGGGATTAGTGAAAAAGTGCTGAGAGGTGCACCCCAAGATGTGAACCCCAAGGACCACGGGGCCTGTCTTCAGCATTGAAGCAAGCAATTTTAGTCCCATTTTACAGGTAAGGGAATGCAGACAGGAGAGGCTGAAAGACTCGCTGCCTGTCACAGCACCAGTGGCAGTATTGGGATTCCAGGTGCTCTATCACTGACCTCTTAAAAATGGTGCTCTTTCCAGGACAAACATGCCCGATCCAGGTCAATGGTTGCAGATGTTTTAGAACACTCTCTAGTGTTCTAAGAAAAGGAAAATGGATCCAAGATGGAAGGAAAATAAACAGAATATCCAGAGTTTCATGGAACCTTTTCCAGTCTGCAAACGAATGAAGACTACCCAAATGAGAACGAACGAAGGCCATTTATTCAGAACTTGCTCTAGTGAGGAAGCCAGCCATCATCACTTGCTTCTGGCAGAGACCCAAAGGCAGGTGGCTTTATAGCAGAGAAAAGGGAAGGCTTCTAGTGGTTGTCACAGGGAGACTGTAGCGGCTAACAAGAAGTGACGTCCTATGTAATTGCTCAGGGGCACATATTTGGCTTTCTCCTGTTGGTCCAAAATTGGAAGCCGATGCAAAAATCAGGGAAGCTGTCAGTTGTTAATTAAGTCCCGGCTGTTTGGGCCACTACTGCAAGGATTATTATTTGGCTTCCTGACTTCGTTACTATAGTTAGTACCGATAGTGTGACTTCCTGAATCGTTTACTGTTGGTCTGGCTGCAGCAGGGTCTCAGTGTGAGTTCTATTTTTATGTAGAGCTTGGCCGTGGACCATTTGTATATTCAGTTTCTCAGGTCTCCACAGGGACCCTTCATTTTGAAGTGGCTTTCAGACATCACACAGCCCCAGGACTGGTGGCAAGAGGCTTTCCACTTCCTATATGTAGCGGAGAGTTTGCCTCAACTACCATTCCCTATCACCTTCTTTTTTCACCTTTAGGCAAAAATCAGGGCATTGAATATCCTCTCCAGCTTCCCAGGACTCCCAGCTAATGGCCTCCTGCCTGCCTGCTTTTCTTTATGTAAGGTCATAAAATCTCAGAAAATCCAAAGGACTTTAGTAAGCACCTCACACCACCCTTCCATTTAACAGATAGTGAAGCAGAGGCCCAGAAATTTCAGATTCAAATTCCCATCTAGTTCCATTGGGACCTCCTTGAATCAGGCCCAAGAGATTTAATATCTGGAAAAAGCTCAGTCAGGTAAGAGACAGAAAAAACTCCACAGATACATTCAACAACTTGCCCAATCCTACTGCAAGTTGTCTTGGCTCTGAATTTGCAAATATTCTTCCTTTTGCCTAAAAACCTTTCTTTCCCCCAATTCCATCCCGTGAATTCCTTTCCATGCATGAGTTCGAAATCATCTCCTCTGGAAAGGTCTTTCCCACACCCCAGTCTGGATTCTTCCACCTTCTGTATCCCAAAGGGTATTGTGTTTACCTTTTCTGGATTGCTCAGACTACTCAGGGTTTTTTCTTTTTGTTTTTTGCCTCTTTTCCCTAATTGATTGCAAATTCTCGAGGACTGCCTCTACCTCTTGGTTTCCATTGTCAGTCTCACAGCTCACACAAAGCAGTCCCTCAGATGTTCGGAGGTGAGCGTAGAATACAAGGGCAACACACGGAATAGGAGGGAGGACTCACGGAAGAATGCTGGGGCCAAGTTTGAAGGAAGAGTAGGAGTTTGTGAAGGAGTTAATAGGGAAAGGCATTCCAGGAAGAGCGCTTAGCAGGAGCAAAAGTATAGTGAGATATGGGGCATGGATACGGGTAGGGTGGGAATGGCACGCAGCTTGCCTTTGCTGCAGGATAAAGAACATGGCAAAAGGGGCCAGAGATAAGGCTGTGAAAATAAGCAGGAGTATGGAAGACCATTAATATCCTGCTTTATCACTTACTAGCAGTTTGACGCTAAGCAATTTATTTGACCTCTGTGCCTCAGTTTCTTTCCCCTGTCAAAGGGAGATTATAATAGTAATCTTTACCTTAAGTTGCTGCAGGGATAAAGGTAACCTGTATGAAACATTTAGAAGAAAACAGAGTAAGAAGTATGAAAGTGCTTGCTATTTTTATATGATGTCAAAGACTTCATCCTATAGGCAAGACAAGGCTGATCCTTCTTAGCAGAGGAGAGATCCAGTCAGCCTTAGTTTAGAGAGATTTATGGGAGTAGGTTGGTGGGGCAGCACTTGAGGCCAAAAACCAGTTGGGAAATGATTTCCTACATAAATCCAGTGATCCATAAGGACCAGCTGACCTGGAGCAGGGGCAGAGAGCATGGGGCAGGAAAAAGCAGCACCTAGTAGGTACAATTGGCAAGATCTAGTGACTAGCTAGAATTGGGTGGGGAGAGAGTGCAACAAGTCCAGGACACCACCTTGGTTTTGGTGATGAGGGTGGAGAGGCTCTTAAGACAAGATGTTTGTGAGCACTTCCTATGAGCTAGGCACGGAGCTAGACGTTGATTTTAATAGGACTTGAAGAACTGTGTGGTGGCTCACGCTTTTAATTCTGGCACTTTAGAATTCAAGTGGGAGGTGGGAGGATTGCTTGAGGCCAGGAGTTTCAGACTAACCTAGGCAACATAGCAAGACCTTATCTCTAAAAAAAAAAAAAATTTAAAAATTTAGCTGCGCCAGGTAGCACAGGCCTATAGTCCCAGCTACTCAGGAGGTAGAAGTAGGATTATGTGAGCCTACATATGATTGTGATTGCACCACTGCACTCCAGCCTTAGCCATAGAGCAAGACCCCATCTCACAAAAAAAAAAGTCTCCAGGTGGTGCCTGTGGCTCAAAGGAGTAGGGCGGTGGCCCCATATGCCGGAGATGGAGGGTTCAAACCCAGCCCCAGTCAAAAACTGCAAAAAAAAGTCTTTATTCCCTTCACTTTTATGTAATATACATTATAAAAATTTAAATACTTTGCCTCTAATACCCCTTTTTGTTGCTGGAGGCAGATTACTTACTTTACTTACTTTTAGTTCTCAGATTTCAAAAATGATTTTAGTTATAAACTGCCCTTTGAATATCAGACCTAAGAAAAAAAATTCCATGGAATTATGAACTAAAGCTCTTTTACGAGTATTTTTCCCTCAACTTTATCTGAAGAAGCTGGTTTTGGTTTTTGTTAACAAGCAGAACCAGACTTGATAAATGTGTGTTGAATGAAAGAGTTAGTGCACCAAGTAAGAAAAACAAGACAATCTTCGAACAATAAAGTTCAAAACCCAACACATTCTCTTGAGCCCGCTGCTTTTCCACGTGACCTCAGAGAGGAAGTTTTGGTCAAACTCTGGGCTCTGGAAATCCCTGGACTATAATGTTAGAATCAGCAAGAAACTTGTTCATGATTTTTTAGCAGAATGACCATTGTTTGGGGAAGGGAGGCGGGCAAAAGGACTACCCTTCAGCAATAATATTTATCAGCAAACTAACTTCCTGTTCTTAATCAGCCCAATAGTTTTTAAAGAGATGAGAATGTTTTGGGATGGGAAGTGGGGGCAGCGGGGAGGAAGTGACAAAGAACAGTAATCTGAAGCTGTCGCTGATATCTCTGCCCTGTCTGGCTCAATTTTGGCCCAGTTACAGTTCTGGCCAAGTTTGGGGGGAAGTTGTGTGGCAAACCGAGGTGTGTACCTCAGAGACAGAGTTCTGACTAGTTTTGAGGGCTGGCAGATGTGTCATCACATTTTCAAAGTAGGAACTTGACAAGAATAAAGCATGTAAGTAATAAGTAATTTTTTTTTTTTTTAAGATAGAATCTTACTCTGTTGTCCTGGGTAGAGTGCCATGGCATCATACCACAGCATGGCTCACAGCAACCTCAAACTCTTGGGCTCAAGTGATCCTCTTGCTTCAGCCTCCCAAGTAGCCAGGATTACAGGGGCCTGCCACAATGCCCGGCTAGTTTTTCTATTTTTTAGTGGAGACAGGGTCTCGCTCTTGCTCAGACTGGTCTTGAACTGCTGAGCTCAGGCAATCCACTCACTGCTCACCTCAGCTTCCCTGAGTACTAAGATTACAGGCATGAGACTCTGCTCCTGGCCCACATCAGTAATGCCGAATAAACTACAGTGTTCCAAAGGAGATCATATAAAACTCAGAGAAATTCTGAAAAGTAATAGTACATATTTTAGCTGCAGTGTTCACATACTACTACGGGGACGATTAAGTCAGTTTTAAAGAATGCAATTGTCTTTTTTTAAATTGCATTTTCAGACAACGAAGAGTGAAAAAGCAAAACTTAGAGATATGACAAGCTAAGTTGACTGCTATCATCAGAATTTAATATTATGATAATCTTGGTGCTGCAAAACCATTGAATACAGGAATATTGAATAAAAGTGCTCATAGATTGAGGGTTTACCTGGTTCCAGTCCCTGTCTAAGAGCTTCACATCGAGTGACACATTTATCCTCATACAACTCCGTCAGAAAGAAGAGAAAATGGACTCTGAACGGTTATGCAATTTATCCAAGGTTATAGGAGTCACAGCAGCATCTGAATTCAGGCACTTGGATCTCATGTTCTCAAATATACATGATTAGCTACTACAAAGCATGCTAATTTTTTTTAAAAAGAAAGGATCCACACCTAGTAGCAACGGAATTATTTTCTCCTTATAGCCAGATTGCTGAGAGAATAAGTTCTCAGTTTCTCAGAAATTAATTTACCTGGCGATATCAAAGTGAAAAAAATGTTAGCCAGGTCAACCCTGGCTCAGAGCTTGAAATGTGGGAATAATCTTCACTTTATCTGAGTGGCAGTAAAACTTATTTAACAATTGAGGAGCTTAATGCCAACTCAAGGCACCTGTTTTCCTAAAGCACACAGAAAGCAGCAGAAAAAGCACTTGGTTTTTAATTGCTTTGCAAATACAATCACTCCTTTTTCTATCCAAGCAGTTACGATTCCCATCGCAGTAAATCTTACCTCTGGATAGCTAAGCCAAACTAATCTCTGAAGTATTTTCTTTAGGACCACGGAAACCAAGGGCTTATTTTCAGATGAGGGGACAGAATATGATTACAGGATTCCTCACATTTAAGAAGGTGACTGGAGATCTGGGTGCCAGTAGAGCCTGATGAAACCTTTGCTGGTTGCATGCCTCTAACCTGGACTTTGACCCCATCAGATTAACAAACTTGGCCCTTGAGAAGTTGGGAGAAGAGTAGAGAAGAACAGAGGTTTCCTTCACCCTACATTTCTTTACTTTCGGTTACATTGAAACCATTTAAAGGCCTGGTGATCCCTTTAGAGAAGGAGCTCAGAGTATCAGAATTGTATTGCCCACACCCCTGTGACCATTTACAATTTTTTTTAAGATGAAATTCTTGCTCTGCCACTCATGTTAAGAGTGCAGTGCCTGTGGCTCAGTGAGTAGGGCGCCGGCCCCATATACCAAGGGCGGCGGGTTCAAACCCGGCCCTGGCCGAACTGCAACAAAAAAATAGCCGGGCATTGTGGTAGGCGCCTGTAGTCCCAGTTACTCGGGTGGCTGAGACGAGAGAATACCTAAACCCAGGAGCTGGAGGTTGCTGTGAGCCATGAAGCCATGGCACTCTACCAAGGGCAACAAAGTGAGACTCTGTCTCTAAAAAAAAAAAAAAGAGCGCAGTGCCATGATCATAGCTCACTGCAGCCTTGAACTCTTGGGCTACGGCAATCTTCCCCTCTCCCAAGTAGATGAGATGACCGTGTGCCTGCTTTATTTTTACAAAAAATTTTAAAATTACTATTCTTAGGTAATGAGATAGAGCTAGTGAGACAAGTTAGAAGCTGCTACAAAGATCTGAAATTGGTCAAACAGGACATTTAGCATACTTTGGAGCCCTACCATCAGTGTGGATTGATCACTGATCTATATTTCACCACGATTTATGCCTAGCCATGCTATCCTACCTGGGGTATACACGGGGTAACTTGAAAGGCTTCTGCAATGAGTCACAACAAGAAAAAGGCCAGCAATTTAAAAGGCGTCCAAAAGTTGAATCTTATATTTCCACAAGGAAATTGAAAAAAAAAAAGTTAAAATAAAGCCTAATGATCTTCTCTTCCTAATCTAACTCTTCAGCTCCGGCATACTCCTGGGTATATATCTGACTATGTGGGGATTATTTCTTCAGGAGTCTCTTCGCCGATGTAACTTCTAAGGACTGCCATACTACGTGAAGTCATCCCAACCTTCTTACGGTCTCAGAGTTCCATGAAGTCAACTCAAAATATGACAGCAACATCACACCCAAACTAAAAAACTAGAAACCCATAGGATAACTGCAAGCAGTGACCTTTCCCAAGCAAAAGGGAAGCCCCCATCATGCCAACCCTATCATTTGTAGAAAAATGAAGATGGGAACAAAAAGAGAATAAAGTGAGAACATTTTCTTTCTTCCTTTTTTTCTTTTTTTGAGACAGAGCCTCAAGCTGTCGCCTTGGGCAGAGTGCTATGGCATCACTGCTCACAGCAACCTCCAACTCCTAGGCTTAAGTGATTCTCTTGCGTCAGTCTCCCAAGTAGCTGGGACTACAGTCACCTGCCACAACGCCCAGCTATTTTTTGGTTGCAGCCGTCATTGTTGTTGGGAGGGCCCGGGCTGGATTTGAACCTGCCAGCTCAGGTATATGCGGCTGGTGCCTTAGCCACTGGAGCCACAGGTGCCAAGCCAGAACATTTTCTTGATTTCCACCTCATCAAGAGAGCAATCATTGCAAGATGCCTAGAACCCACAACTCAGAAACCCATGAACTCATCTCAGTGAGAACAGCTCCTTGTCATGTTTCTCACGTGGGAAGTTGGTATATAAAATACGCCTGCTTTCTGGCAAAATTTAGAATTTTCTATGGTGGCACCTCTAACACTGTCTTTCCCATGACTTCCTTCTTCCTTTTCATCCTTAAAGTCTCTTGGCTACACGCTCTCCATTTCTGAAAATTTGCCATGAAAATCTTAAACACAAAAGTAGAGAACAGCATAATAAATGCTCAGGTGTCCATCTCTCAGTTTAAGCGATTAACATGAAGTCCACCTTGCTTTTTTATACCCACAACAATTTCACCCTCCCTATGGATTATTTAATTAATTAATTTATTTATGTTGCCCAGACACCCACCCCAAAACTAATTTATGAAGGTGGGATGATAATACTGCACAACAATGGTAAGGCTGGTTCTGTTTTATATTTAGCTTAAGAAGCAACTAAAAACAGAAACAAAAAGTTCACCCCTACTATTCATAATGAACAAATCCCAAGATGTTGCACACATTTGTTTAGCAGGCAGGTGAAATATTCTGAAGCAAAGCAATCAGTTAATATGATCACTTCAGTCAGGTAAGAAAAACATTGTTATTTGGCAATATGTCAAAATATGTTCTGAAAGCGAACCCCCCCCATGCGAATTCTAAATGAATTCTTTTAAAACAAATCCAAGATAAGCATACTACAGTCCCTGCCAATATTTTATTTACAACCCCCTAAAAGATAGAGATATTTTTAAAAAATTATTTTTATTATACACATAAGAACAGGCTGAATGCACTTTAGACATCAATAAAAAGTAGGAAAAACGATAACATAGGAAGATTAGTAAGATTTAGGCCTGCCCCAAATCAGGAAAGAGTCCACCTCCAACCTGCTGCTTGGAAGTGTGCTCTTTTCCAACCGAACTCTGGTCCCTCTCAGGCAACCCTACCATCTCCCTGCTGGCTCTGCTGAGTAAGCCTTTGGACTCATGAGTATGGGCAAAGCTCTCCCAGGTATACGATCTGCCTAAAGCCATGGAGAAATGTCTCAAAGTAAACCTGGAATCTTCCCTGGCACCTTCATTCCAGCATTGTGACATTTCCTGTGGATCTTGGGGCCATGTTCTCAGGGAAATAGCCACAGACTAGGCTAAAAACCTTAAGAAAGAAAGGAAAGAAAGATCATTATCATAGCAAGAAAAGAAATTGACAATAATTCTTTAATATTAACTCTGCAAATAGTGTTCCTTACATCCATTTCCCCTTTGGTCCAGAGGCGTCCCTGGGCATGCAGGGGCCGTCCTGAGCATAAAGAGGCAGGCTTCTTTGCTTCTGAGGATACACACATGTGTGCACATGAGTCAGCTACCTCTCCAAACAAAGGTCACAGGCTTCACTTCTCTCCAATCGGAACCAAACCAGCACCCCCCACCCCACCTTTGCTCCTATATCTCCGACAGAGCCCTCTGAAATTCCTTAACTCCGTCAGGCCTGCCTCACGATGCCATACCCACTTTGTTCTCACGTTTTTTCCTCCCCAACAAGTAGTTAAGATCGCACGTTCTGGAGCCAGCCTGTCTGGCCTTGTCACTTACTGCATGATTCTGGGCAAGTTAGTTAAACTTTGTGCGTCTTAGTTTCTAGTTGAACCAAAATAAAGAGGAAGGAATGAGGAACAGCCAGGCGAGTCTCCTCTGCCTAACACCAAGCATGGCTGGGAGGAAAGGGGTCTCCCTGTGCAGCTCCGCAGACCCTCTTGTGATGTCTCTGCATCTGCGGAATGGACTTCTGGCCTCCTGTCCTGCAGAAAGTTAGGATGATGGAGAGTGAAGATAAAGGTGGCTGGGGTGGAAAAACTGTGAATGTAAAAAGCAAGCTGCCTGAGAAACTCACACACCCACGCTCTGGCGGGGAGCGTGCCCCAGTGCAACCGACAGCTTTGCACTTGCCACAAAAGCCGCTGCCTCAGCTGTCTTGGGATTCCTGAGGGAGTCTCACCCAACCTTTTGTCTTCTGCCAAGTCCAGACCAAGCTTGCTCTGAGCCTGCACTGCAGCTGTGACCGGGATTTGAGCTGCTCCAAATAAATTACCTTCCCTCTGTCACCACTGCACTTAACAATGAGACCTCTGAACACCAGAGGCCTTCTGATAAAGGAGGCTCCAGCGACGTCCCAGGCCCAGAGATGTGCTAAAACTGGCTCAAAAAGGCTCAGGAGAGCAGACTTGTTAAATTTCTAGGAACTTTGTGAGCTGGTTGTTAAACACAGACACTATTATTAACCCTTTAACTGTGGAGCACTGAGAAACAAAATGTGCTTACTCTAGAGGCAGTGTTTGTGGTCAAAAGGTTAAACATTGTATATACAATTTACAAGATTATATTAAAAACAAAGGTAATAACACCTTGAACAGCCACTTCCTAATTATTTTATATTGTGCTGTTATCATTCTCTTAAGGTTATTTATATTTAATATATTTGTATGGAAGAAAAATTACATAAAGGTGTGCTAATGCACATCTCTCCCCAAGTTCAGTGACTTCACATTGGTGGCTTGAAATTGGCCATGGTGGGGAGTATTTACATCATGAAAATTGGCAGGCATTACAAATCTGAATTACTCTTTCAGAGAGTAACCAACATACTCCTGTCTGGCCAGCCCATTCTCTATAGTTCTAGACCTAGGAGAACATGCTATATATTGAATTTAGGGACAGTAAAGGCAAATTAGATAGTATCACAGCTGAGAGAACTCAGGAGTACTTTCATCCTATCTCATATCAACCTTAAGGCTCAGAAGAAAGATTTACACAGTCCCTGTGTATCTACTTACCTTCTTATTGGCTGGACTTGTGCAAGGAACTTCTAGTGCAGGGAGGTCTTCAGATGAGGCTTTGGTTCTCACCTCTCCACCCCCCTGTTCCCTTGCTCAGGCATACACATGAGTTCTAGCCATACACATATCAAACTTCCTTCTTTCCTTAAATACCCTATGCCAGGGGATCATAAACTCAGAAGCCTGGAGGGCTGCACTGTAACAGCTGCGTGTGGGCAGTGGTCCCTGTGGCTTTGAGGGGCCACGTGCTTTCTGCTGTCCAGGTGCAGCTCCTGTTTAGCCCCAGCTGACTGCCGTGGGGGAGTGTGACCCTGCTGCCATGTTATTTTTCAAGAGAAATTCGGAGTCTGAATTTTTTTTAAATAAAAAGTCTCCCTCATCTTGAATTAAAAAGTACTTCAAAATTCCATGAACACATCCGGCCAAACCCAATGGTGGTGAGAGACACTTAGCCTGCAGGCGTCCTGGAGGTGGTGAGAGACACTTAGCCTGCAGGCGTCCTGGAGCAGACCTGTGCAACGGATCACACCTCCAAAGCCCACCTAGTTTCACCAAGGACACTCCTTGACCCTGCCAGCAGCCCTCCTCAAGCCCAGGGCCACCCTCGTGGCTCTGCTGCCTCAGGCTTTCCAGGAAGGCTTTTGAGCACTCAGAAACCCCAAATCTGTGTGGGGTCGTTCTCTCCACAGGCACCTTCAATGAATGGGTGGGAGAGTTGGTAGATCACAGTCCAGCAGCCCCATCCTCTGGTGGGAATTCTGAGGCACGTTCCAAGTTACTCTTTGGGGACACCCCAGTGGACATGAGTTCTAGTTGTCCACATGCTACCCAGCTCCTTATGTTCTCCCAGTGTCTCGCTTTCTCCAGTCATTCCACTCCCTGGAATCACCTTGAAAATAAGCTTCCTGCGCCCAAGTCTTTATCTCAGGGATCCCAAATCGTCACTACTGGGTGTGAGGCTCTTATTAAACATAAACTATAACTTAACATGCACTGACTTCTTTCTGTCTTTCTAAAGAGAATGTTTTTAAAAGTTTGAGTTTGGGCTGGGTGCGGTGGCTCACATGTGTAATCCCAGTGCTTTGGGAGGCTGAGGCAAGAGGATTGTTTGAGCCCGAGAATTCGAGACCAGCCTGGGCAACAGAGTGTGATTCTGACTCTACGAAAAGTAAAAAAATAGGCTGCCTGTCATCCAGCTCCCTGTGAAACTGAGGCAGGAGGACTGCTTGAACCCAGGAGTCCAAGGCTGCAGTAAGCTATGACGGTGTCCAGCCATGCAACAGACACCCTGTCTCTTAAAAAATTCAACATTAGGAGCAAATGTAATTTCATTTCCACATGTATTTTGTATTTAAATAGCCTATATGTTAAAACAAGGACCCAGACTTACTAGGAGAGTTTTACATAATGTTATAAACCAACCATTTCAATTTTAGAAGCACAGTGTCGACACTCAGTCTTTAAAGGATATTCAAATTTTTAAAAAGTGCACAGGGTGCTTAAACTTTTTTTAAAGACTAGGTCTAACTCTCTTACCCAGGCTAGAGTGCAGTGATACCACTGTAGCTCAATGTAGCCTCAAACTCCTGAGCTCAAGTAATCTTCCTGTCTCAGTCTCCTGAGCAGCTAGGATTAGAAGCATGCCCTGCTGTGCCTGGCTAATTTTTAATTTTTTGTAGAGCTAGTGTTTTGCTATGTTGTCCAGGTTGGTCTCAACCTCCTGGCCTCAGGTATGAGCCACCATAACTATCTTTGTTTTTAAAGCACTTTGTTTAAATCCTGTTTTCTCAAACTCCATCTGGAAAAAGAATGGTTTTACCAACTATACAGATAAGAAGCTGGAAGCGGGAAAAGGAAGCCAAGATTTAAATCCAGAGGCCTTGGGTAATGTCTTGGTCACTATTTGCACCAAGTTACAACTAAAATTTAGCTCCCCTGGGTGGAGAGGTGTTACGTCATTTGGCCATTTCACCAAAAAGACCAACCAAATCAAAAATTAACTGTATTAACAGTTAAAATGGAATCTCACTTACGCCAGAGTCAAGATTCACTGAAGATTTACTTTTCTAGAGAAAAGCATCAGATTTAAATAGTTTGCACTCATCAATGGTATTTCACATGGGTTCTTGAAAACTATACTCTTGGCTGCGCAGTGGCTCACACCTCTAACCCCAGCATTCTGGGAGGCTGAGGCAGGAGAAATGTTTGACAGCAGGAGTTTGAGACTGGCAATACTGCTAGACCCCATCTATACAAAAAATAAAATTAAAAAAGCAAACTGGGCTTGGCGCCTGTGGCTCAACGGGCTAAGGCGCCAGCCACGTACACCTGAGCTGGCAGGTTCGAATCCAGCCCGGGCCCACCAAACAACAATGACGGCTGCAGCCAAAAAAAATAAATAAATAAAAATAAAAAAGCAAACTGTACTCCTGAGAGAGGATCCTGCTAAGTACTGTGCATTTCCCCCCCAGATTGTGGACTCTCATTGCTACAGGTTTATTGAAATGCAACTGACAAACCACAAGCCTCCAAACATATATAAAACATCAGCCCAACAATTCATTTTCTTTCTAAACGAATGGATATGGAAGAGACTAGGCCATGTCTTACTACTGTATGAAGGACTGTAGCATACTTTCCTATCAATTTTCTCATTTTAGCAAGGTATAGCTGTGCTTCCCACAGAGTAGTAAAAAAACATATAGATGGATTTAAACTTTTAAGCTTAACATATCAAAGGTGGCATTCAACTCTCGTACATATATGCAGATATGTTTGTTTGTTTGTAACACTTTGGGTAAGAATAGTTTTCCTTTTTACAATCTCCTAGGGAACACTCCCCCCCCCCACCTGCTCTGAGCTGGCGGGTTCGAATCCAGCCTGGGCCTCAAAACAACAATGACGGCTGTACCCAAGAAAATGGCTGGGCGTTGTGGCAGGTACCTGTAGTCCCAGCTACTTGGGAGGCGGTGGCAAGAGACTCGCTTGAACCCAGGAATTGGAGGTTGCTGTGAGCTGTGATGCCACAGCACTCTATCCAGGGTGACAGCTTGAGGCTCTGTCTCAAAAAAATAAAAAATAAATGTAACACAAGTATGGAACAGGGCACAAGTCATACTGCGTATCTGTGAATTTTCAAAAACTCAATGCATCTGGGTAGCCAGCACTTAGAACCATAGCCAGGCGTTGTGGTGGGCGCCTGTAGTCCCAGCTACTCGGGAGGCTGAGGCAAGAGAATCGCTTAAGCCCAGGAGTTGGAGGTTGCTGTGAGCTGTGTGACGCCACGGCACTCTAACGAGGGCGATAAAGTGAGACTGTCTCTACAAAACAAAACAGAACCATACCAGCCCTGTTCATGCCGTCTTCCTAAGGTTTACTAACGTAGCATTTAGAGTAGTGATTTTTCAACCAATGTGCTGCAAATATATACATATATTTTTGCAGTTTTTTTGGCTGGGGCTGGGTTTGAACCCGCCACCTCCAGCATATGGGCCAGGACCCTACTCCTTTGAGCCACAGGCGCTGGCCAGCTGTTGCAAAAATTTTTAAAGACCATTATTTTTGAGAGAAAGTTCATAGCACAGTTAAGGATATTTTTTTCTACTTTTTTTGAGACAGAATCTCACTCTGTCACCCTGGGTACAGTGCCATGGCATCATCATAACTCACTGGAACCTCAAACTCTTGGGCTTGAGCAATCCTCTTGCCTCAGCCTCCCAAGAAGCAGGGACTACACAGGCGCTAGCCATAATGCCCAGCTAATTTTTCTATTTTTAGTAGAAATGGGATCTTGCTCTTGCACAGGCTGGTCCTGAGCTCAGGTAATCCACCCCCCTCAGCCACCCAGAACACTAGGATGATAGGCCAGAGCCACCACGCCCGGCCTTTTACTGTTTGTTTTTTTTTTTTTGATCAACATAATTTAAGTGTGCCAGGGAAGTTTAACTACAGGTTCAAGTGCGCTGTGAGATAAAAAAAGTTGGAAAACACTGCTTTAAAGTTCTGTCATTAACAACAGGGAAATGTTCACCTTCCTGCTTGAAACTGGAAAGAAACAGACAAGAGTTTAAGGCTCAAGAGGTACATTTTAAAAAATTATCTTTATTTAGGTTTCTGATTCAGCACATGTATCAAAGACTAATCAACAATAAAGGAGTAAATAAGACATTAATTGGAAGTCTTACATCTCTCTAAACTCTGACCAAGAATGTCAAAATTGCCA
>CAUYRH010082026.1:0-120082 GCA_963574655.1 Perodicticus potto
GCCACGTACACCTGAGCTGGCGGGTTCGAATCCAGCCCGGGCCCGCCAAACGACAATGACGGCTGCAACCAAAAAATGGCCAGGCGTTGTGGCGGGCGCCTGTAGTCCCAGCTACTTGGGAGGCGGAGGCAAGAGACTCGCTTGAGCCCAGGAGTGGGAGGTTGCTGTGAGCTGTGATGTCACGGCACTCTATCCAGGGTGACAGCTTGAGGCTCTGTCTCAAAAAGAAAAAAAAAAATAAAGACATTATAGATTACGTTAGATAGATATGCATGTGTATATATGACATAGAGATGAAGAGAGATTTCAGCTTTTTCACTTAACATCTATGGCATTATTTTACCATGGCATTAAATATTATTTTAAAATGATTATACCTGTATTATCAATGATTTCTTTTCTTATCAATAGAGCAATGTACACTCAAGGCAAAAAATGTGAAAAAAACACAAGTGTACAAAGGAGAAAAAACACCCCCATCTGTAATTCACACATTCCAGGATAGTACAGTAGCTATTTTGGTGTATTTCCTCTCCATACATTCTCTTTCCAAACCTGTAGGTATTATTTTTGGTGGTATCAGGCTGTCATAGTCTTTGGGCCTGCTGTTTGTCTTAGAGGTGTGTGGTTAGTACTCCCCAGTGTCAGTGAGTGATTCCCCAGGATTGGTGACAATTCCTGTAGCTCGCCTTTTTATAACAGCTGCAGTCCAGGGCAATATCTGCATCACTGCGGCTTGTTTACCCAATGTCTGATGGCTGGACATCGACGTTCTTTCCTTTTTTTGTCACTGTAAACAGCATGAAGATGAACATCCTTGTGTGAAAACCTTTGTACATAGCCATGATCATTTCCTCATACACTGTGGCTTTCACACCCCTCCAGAATACTTAAGGGAGGGACCGTTTGCAAAGGTCTGGGTAGGGCTGATTGAATCAGCAAGGGATGTGGAGCTCTCCAAGACTAGCAAGGCTGGAAGTGATTAGCTACCTGCCCTTGGGCCGAAGTGATAAGGAAGAAATGGAACTGAGGCCCGGCAGCCAGTGGGAATGCGAACAGAAATAACCAACCTCACTCTCCCTGATCTTCTGCAGGTACATCCTGTGGGCCTGACCTGATGGAAATGAGAAGCAAGAGGGGCTTGGCGATGCAGTTCACCCAGGCCTCCCCCACTCCGGGGCATAGGGCTGGATGAGACGGTGTCTGTGGGGGCAAGCAGAGTACTCAGTGCAGCACTGGCTCCCCAGCCCTGGGGGAGAGGCTGATGGAGCACACTGAGGGCCCAGGCCCCAGGTAGGAGGACTGTGGAGCTAGGAGAGCGCCCCCCTCTGTCCATCCCACAGGCAGGGAGCTTGAGGCCACAGTCTTGGGAACCCGCTGCCAGGTATAAAGACAGCAGGCAGATGATAGCTGTCTTCTGAGGCTGACAGGGCCTCCCCTAACAAACACATACACACTGTAGACTTATTTCATTCTCACAGCTGCCTGACCAGGTAGGAGCTATTATTTTTCCCATTTTTAAGATTAGAAAATGGAGGCACAGAAAGGTCTTTAAACATCTTGCGCGCAGAGCTAGTAGAAGGGATCCAAACCCGGGTCAGCAGCCGCAAACCTACCACCTGGAGACACCACATTTTGGGCGGGTCAGTGGGTCACATATTTTATGCAGAGACAGGTGGCAGCCCAGCATTTCAATGTCCATCCTCTCTGCCGGCTCTCTCTGCTGCCCTCTCTTCAGAAGGAGAAAAAAGAGAAACTACGCACGCACTGCAACCCGATGAGGAGCCCCGCGAAGCCCTAAATCCACTCAATTGTGTTTTCTCTCTGTCCCTTGGAAAATAAAAATTGCTGAGTGCCTGCTATTTTCCCTGAAACTGTGTTGCAGAAATCTTCTCCTGGGCTCTAACCCTAGGAGTCAGCTTACCGCCCAAAGCACATTTTTACAGCCAAGTTATTTCTGATTCTTTAAAAGCAAAAGTAGAAGCAAAAAAAAAAAGGTCTGGACAGAGCAAGCTCTGTTGTAATGTAATGTCTCAGCAAAAATCCTGGCCACTGGGCCCCTGCTTGGCTCTGCCCCGATGGTGGGGAGCCCAGGAGACGTCTTGAGCTGCAGCATAGGGAGTGGGGAGACGGGGCTCAAGCCTGCAGCAGCCGCTGCCACTTTAATCATTCCAGAGGCTTGATGGGGAGGGGTAGAGATGACTAGATGTTGAAAGCAGAGTAGCGCACAGACAGGTCGAGGAAAGGACAATTTACAGTCTGACTTTGAACTTGGAAGGGCCTCCTTCCTCATTCTAAGTGAACTGCTACCTGGGCCATCATAAAAATGCCTTGACTTGGGATTTGTGTTTAAAATCATGTGTGCGTGCATGTGTGCGCAGTGTGTGAAGTTGTTAAGTCAGTATTCATGAGTGTGCCTCAGTGGTTGTGTCATGAGGGAGGGGACCATGTTGGCCTTGCTCATCTATCTCCAGCACTAAGCCTGCTTCCTGGAATGCAGCAGGTGCATAATAAATGTGGGCTGTGTGGATGGAGTGTCTATCTGAGCACCTTCATGGGTTGAACATATCTGTGTGCCAGTCAGAGGCTGCACTAGAATGTCAGCTCCCTGAGGACAGGGATCTTGAATGGCTTCAATGACTGGCATGCTTCAAGAGACTGACCAGTGATTGCTGCAGCTGTGCGTCCACAGGGCCGCCACGGAGTAGGCTAAGCACGAGCTGAGTGTGTGCATAGTGCATGAAATCCTGTGTGTGAGAATGAGTCGCGTGGGTCTTGGTGCCTGAAAACTCAGATGTGACTACAAGTGCGTCTGGGAGCAAGCGTACGTGCTTGTTTGTGAAGATGTAGGAAAAGATGTGCAGGCAGCCACAGGGTAGGTGCCTGGAAGCAGAAACATCAGAGAGCTGTCTAGGAATATATTTATAAATATGTCAGGATCCTCTCCCACAGCCTCTGGCCTCTCTGCCGATGGCCCTGGCGTATCTGAATCTGGGTCTTAATTGTAGACCCCTTCAGCTGCGAATGCAGCTTAGATTCAATTATTAGGAAGGGCCTGAGGGCAGGACACTGGACTTTGGGGCACAAAGACTCATTATTTACTTCACTGGCTGTGACAGATCCTTCCAGCTGTCTCTCATCTCCTATTTACACTTTCAAAGCTGTTTTCCCCACTCAGTCCCTTCAGGTCTTCCCTGACGGGTGACGGAGCCTGTATTGTGGACACAGGTCCATGGGGCATGGTTGCTGAGTCAGTGTTCCCTCTGGACAACCTAGCCCTTGTCCCCCTGTCGCTGCCCATCCTCCTACCCCTCGCCCCCTCAGAAGCCCATGGAAGCCCTGTAAGTGATTCTGTCCTTCGTCAAGGTCAGCTTCAACTCAGGGCTGCTTCCTAACAGTAAAGATGATAAATGGCTGTTGTGGCCGGAGACTGGGGAGATGACATTTCTGTAGCCTTCTAAGAATCCCCTGAGAGCCGGCTGTTGATGTCCCGATCTTGTTTTTTTGATCATCTTTGCTTCCTGGGGAGCCCAAGGTCCTCTCTGCAAAGGCCATGCATCAATCCTGGGAAGACAGGAAGGCCCGGGGGTAGAAAAATCTAGGGCACCTGTGCTGCAGAGTGTCCCCCATGCAGATGGGGAAACTGAGGCATCCTCAGGCACTCCACTTCCTTTGCTCACCCTATCCCTGTCCTAGGCATTCTTTTCTGTTCCCCATAGTCATGATGTCACCGTGCATTCTGTGAAGCACAAGGGACTTATTAGAAACTAATGTGGTAGTGGGTGACTCTGAGAAAAGGAGAAAAAGGAGTGTTTAGACAACTCTTGCTGTTGAACAGATCCACGAGACAGGATTCGAGACAGGTGCCCAGGGGTGTCCGGGGGTGGTACGCAGGGAAGCTTGGAGAAGAGAGAACGGGGGCAAGGCAGATAAGACTGGGAGAGCTTGGGTGAGCAGTGGCAACAAAGTGAGGCAACAAGTTGGGCCCAGTTGGCTGGGAGGAGATGCTAGAAGAGAGGGGTGCTTAGACCCTCAGTGGGTGAGAAGCAAAGAGTGGTCTGCCGGTGAGGGCCTGGGGGAGGGACATGCAGAGGAACTGCTGAGGGGTTCTGGGGCCAGGGCAAGGGGAAAAGCAGAAGGCGAATAGACTGATGATGGAGATGGGCTGGTAGGAATGTCAGCAGAAGGGTCTCATTTTGGGGTGCTACAAACTCTTCTCCTCTGTCTGCAGAGGCAGGTTGGGGACCAACTCTTTTGCTTTATAGATTGCAAAGCTCTATCACATCCAATAATGTGACACCAGCACCTGGAGGCACGTTGGGTACTATAACTTTTGCATTGTAGATTGAGAAGGAACAGAGTAATTGACTGGCTTTTGAGGCCCATGAGTTAGGTCTATTTAGTAAGCACCTGCTATGTGCCAGGGCTTTTGAGGTGCTGGGACTAGAGTCAGAAGCCACAAAGATAGAATCCTTTCCCTCAAGGATCTTATGTTCTATCAGGAGGAAGCAAAGAATAACGCACAAACCAATCAGTGAGACACTTTTAAGTAGCAATAAAGATAAAATAAGTTAGTGAATAGTGGTTGGAAGGATGGTAGATGGCGAGGAGAGGACCCTTTGAGAGACCTCTCTGAGGATGTGATGCCTGAAATATGTGAGGACTAGGGCAGGGGAAGAGGGATCCAAGGGGATAAAATGAAAACAGAGAATTGGCTCTTGGCTTTGAGAAGATGTTGGGAGGCCAGTGGTGACCCTGACTGAAGCCTCTTTTGTGGAGAAGGGATGGAAACCCAAGCTGAAGAGATTGGGAATAGAGGGGTACAGATGGGGGTTGAAAGACAACCTGGGGTCAAGGGAAATGCTCTTTTTTAAAGATGTGAAATAGTAAAACATGTTTGTCACTGGGAATGATGCAAAGAGAGAGAAAATGGCAGTGTGGGGGAGTGAGGAAATGATTGCAGGAGAAAGTCTTTGAGAAGGTAAGGCCAGATAGGACCCTCGTCACAAGTGCAGGGTTTGGTCTTAAAAAGCATCAGGGACTTTTTTCCTTCTCATTTTAACAAAAAGTAAAGCAAAGGATGTGGGCAGAGATGCAGATTGACTAATAAAATAGGGGTAGGACAAGAGATAAGTCTCTAATCTCACTGATTTCTCTATGAAGTATGTATCAAAGCTGTTATCTGCCTCTGGGCTAGGCAGAGAAAATGAAGATTTAAGGAACAATGGACAAATCCGAAAGTCCCAGTCATATATTAAAACAAGGGGCCATAGCTATGTGACATTTCCTGGAGGGTTCTAGAGGACAATTCACTGATGGGTATGGTGCCAAGTTAAGTGGACAATGGGCTTCACTGGGTTGGGTATCCCAGATGAGCATGAAGGAGGGAAAGAGGCCTGAAGGTGTCAAGAATGCTTGGAAGAGGGGGCTCTGAGGATGCTCCATGAAATCTGGGCTGAGTAATGAATAAGAACACTGTTTTCTCGACAACAGCAAACAAGGTGAATGGATTGGGAGTCTCAGTTAGGTGAGAGAATAGGTGGCAGAGAGTGGAGAGTGAGATGGGTGTGGCAGCCAAGCTCCCAGAGGTGAGGTGGCTATGGGTGCGTGAGGTCTGGGTGTGGCCCTGTGGGGGCTGTTATGGAATGGAGAGGACAAGGTCTTTGGCGCTAAGTGGGTAGAGGGACTAAGAAGCCAGGGTAGTTTTTCTGTTTGTTTTGCTTTTGTGAGACAGCGTCTTGCTTTGTCACTCAGGCTGGTATGCAGTGGCATGATTATAGCTCTACAACTTTGAACTCCTGGGCTCACGGGATCCTCCTGCTTCAGCCTCCCAAGTAGCTGAGATGACATGTGTGCACTACCATGCTTGGATCATTTTTAAGTTTTTTGTAGAGATAGGGGTCTCGTTTTGTTGCCCAGCCTGGTCTCAAACTCCAGGGCTCAAGTGATACTCCTTCTTTAGCCTCCCAAAGTGCTAGGATTACAGCCACTGTGCTCAGGGAGGGGCCAGAGTGTTGACCAGTCATCTGCCAGGATGTGACCGTTTTCAAGAATGATGGCAGGAATAGTTGTAAAGGGAGCAAGACAGTGAGCTAAGTGCTGAGATTGTCAATTGGTGACTAATCTTTAATTCTTAGAATCTCCAAGTTATCTAGTGAAGTAGTTTAAAAACAATTTGTAAGACTCTCCACTCTTATTCAAAGGAAGCATTTTGAGGCAGCTTAAACAAATAGCAGAAGTGAAAGTAGATGTGTTTGGAAATGGGCTTGGGGAACCTCTTCCCTCAGGGGCCTTTGGCCAGGCTTTAGGAGCCTTCTAGGCACGGGGTTAGAGAACTGTTGATCTGTTCCAACACCCTATTTTACTCTTGAGAACCAAGAGTGTTTCTTATGTAAGGTCACTCTCGTTGTTAGGAATATGGCCAGGAATAGAACCCAGTATCCTGTTTCCCACTGGACCTGAGATCTTTGCTTTTCCTTAGGTTCCTAACACTGTAATTTGTGTTATGAACACAGGACTGACCGTGGAATTAGCAGGAATCTCCTCTCCAGTCTGTCCCTGGGGAGTCTCATTTCATCTTGTCTGGCCTTTTTCAGAACCATGGGGCAGCACCGTCCTGCCATCACAGCCCAGGCTCAGGGGAAAGGCATGCTGGCCTGGCTGAAGGGCTCATCAGCTATTGGGTCTGCCCTAGGGCCCGATCAGGATCCAGAGATTAATTGCAACCTGAGACTAGGCCATCGCTGGGTCCTAGAACCTGTCTAGATTGGGAAGAGGAAAGATTGATCTACAGGCTGGAAGTCAGCGCCCAGGGTGAGGCCAGCATCCAGCCAAATGGACTGTCTGAGAAAGAACAGTCTGGGTGGGAGGCGAAGCCAGCTGCATGAGACAGAGACCAGACTCCACGGGTGGACTCAGGGGAGGGAAGGAGATAGAACCGGGGGTCTGCCAGAGGTGGGAGACAGCACTGGCGTCTCACTCATGGTAAAGAAGGTGCTGGGCAGGACTCTATAGGGGAGACCATGTCCACTTGAGCAGGTTAAAGCCCAACATGGGAGATGTGAAGGGAGAGGGCAGTACTCAAAGCCAGCTGGGTGTCCCTTCATGATTTTGAGTCATCTGCCCACTCACTTAGTCTGGGATATAGAAAATAGTGTCTCTGCCCCCAGGAGGCAGCTGGGAAGCATTAAACAGGTATCATTGCATCAGACAAATGAGTTGGAATTCAAGTCAGAACTCCAAGTACAGAGGAGTACCCAGCAAGGACCCGGAGCGGCATAAAGGGAAACTGAGGTGGGCAGGAGTAGGGGGATCTATCTATACAGGGACACATGTTCTTGCCCCACTCCCCCCAGCCTTAGTTTGGTTCTCAGTGCTTAGAAGTCTCCAGGATGTTCCCTCCATGTGAATGCCCTTCCCCCAGGTCAGCAGGCCTCAGCCCTGTCACCTGTTCCCTCCTAGGAGAGGCCTTCCCCGGCCACCTGCCTCAGTGAGCTCCTGCTCTCAGTCCTCCTTCCTTTCCACGCCTTCAACCTGCTTTACGTTTCCTTAAAGCACTTTCCGGATGACCTTTTACCTTTCTTGGTTATTGTCTGCTGGCCACACTAGCTGGGCGGAAGCTCCCCCAGGGCAGGGAGATTGTTCTGCTGAGGAGTGAGTCGGAGGGGTGCTCCTACAGCCCCTTCTCCTCTCTCCCGGGGTACTCCTACTCTAGAGGCCTCTGCATGTGGGGGCTGGTTCTGGCTGCCCTGCTGCAGCGTTCACTGCTCCCCTAGAGCTAGCGCAGGCTGGAGGGCAGGTGAGCAGGGCCAGGCCCTCAAATCCCCAGGCCAGTTGTATTGAGGGCTCTAAGCCTCAGTGAGTGGCTCTAAAGATAATCAATTGTGTTCATTCTTAGTGAAACAACCAGCTCCAAGGAACCTCTATTTAAAAACTACACACATACGCCAGATCCATCTTCTGTTAAATTGTTGCACATACTGATCTGATTTAACCTGGCAGGTTCAATGTTCTTCCTGCTCAGTGCCAGAGAAGGGGTTAGGAGAGGAGCTGGGCTGAGGAGGGGAGCGAGGCTGGGACAGAGCTGACCGGGAAGGAGGGGAAGGCCTGGGCAGACGAGGGGAGGAAACCACCTTCCGGCTTCACTCACCTGTGGGACTCAGCTGAGGGCATCCCTCCTGTGTGGGAAATCCTGCCCCACTATTCCCACCACCCTAACTCATCTTCCTCCTTCCTTGACCTGAGAGGATTAGTGTGCTGGCTGGAAGGGACCTTAGATTCTTGATTTTCCAGAGAGGGAAACAGACTCAGAGAGGGTAAATTGCTTACCCGAAGTCACACAGCAAAATAGTCACAGAGTGGAGTCAGAGCCAGGGTAACAGAGGCCCACCAGGTACTCTTTTGATGGCATTCCTGGGGAGGGAATCTTGGGTTTTCCACAAGATGGTAGCCTTGATGAGGGCAGGGGCCATGCTGCTCTCTAAGCACACTTTAAGATGGAGGCCTAGAGAATATTATTAAGTGAGTAAAGGGATAAGCCCCCAGAGTCCTAGGGAAGTAGGGAGATAGGCAGGATGAAACAGCATAAGCAGACAAGTTCTCAGAGAGCAGGTGAGCATCAAACGTGGAGGCCTATCACACTCCTCCTCTGCTCCAGAGCCTGCAGTGGCTCCCAAATGCTCAGAGTAAAAACCAAAGTTCTCCCAGTGGCCTGCAAGGCCCTACCCAACCGTCTGCCCCTTGCGTTGCTTCCCTGACCTCCTTTCCCAATCACTACCCTACAGCCTCCTGGCTGTCCATCCTGCAAGCCACACACACTTCCCATTTTACAGGTGAGACCCATAGATCTTAGAGGAGTCAAGAATGAGAGGCACCACTCAAGGCTTGAAGAGAAGGCGGCTGGCTGGGAACCAGGAAGGAAGGCTGGGAAGTCAGGCAGGGAACAGAGGTCTGGGAGGCAAGGAGCACCCCTAGCCCCAGGCGGTGGGCCACTGGGAGAACCTAATGCTCACAGTGGGAGCCCAGGAGCAAGTCTCTGGCTGGGGGTTCTCCAATGCCCCAGGCCTGGCAGGACTAGGGGTGGTTGTCAGCAAACCCAGGCCTGGGCCGGAGAGGTGGCTTGTTGCTTAGGGCCAGCCACATGGTATGGTCTGTGCCAGCCATGGGGAACTCTAGAGGGAGAGCAGGGAATTGACAGCCTGAAAAGGGTCAGCGGTGCTGAGGAGGAGCAAAGAGCAATGAATTCTCATGTGACGGTCTTGGGAGTAACTTGAGAATCAGTCCCAGTGGGAGCAATTTCTATAGCAGAGCAGCAGGTGAGCTGTGGGGTCCATGGCTCTGGGGGTGTCTGTGACTGAGCCTTGAGACTGGGGGTTCAGGCAGGCATCCCTTCCTCTGTCCATGAGGCAGCTACGGCTGCCCTGTTCCTTCTCTGTCTCCACACTGGTGGCCTGGGGCATAGTCACAGCCATAAATAATAGTAATAACAAGAGAGTCTGTTCCAAGCAAGATGATTTTATGAAATTACATTTTTGAAAAGGTTAATTTCTCCATCTCCCCACTTGTACTCCAATCTGGAGAGGCAAATGTGGATTAATTGGTCCCATTTCCACTCAGGCCGCCTTGGAACCCTGATGAGATATTTGCTTCCCCGGGCCTGACTTCTCCCCCAGCCTGGGAAGCCCCAGGTGCTGGGCCTCCTGTCTCTAGCCCCAGGCAAGCTGTGGCCCGCCATGTGCTGCAGGTGGACGTTGACAGGACAGCAGGGGGAGGCCAGGAGAGGTTGTGGGAAGTGGACTTGGGGCAATGTGAGGGGAATAGCAGGGGTGAGGTGTTGTCTCTGGGAGACTGGAGCTAGGGGCAGTCAGGCCTCTGTGTAGGTGAGAGCATGGGTGAGTCACGGAGGAGTGGGTGGACAGACAGACAGACTAGAGGGAAGACTGGTGGTTCTACACCTCTCTCTGCTCTCTACTTTTCACCTTTGTTTCTTTATTTTTGGGGATTCACTGAGGGTACAAAGAACCAGGTTACACTGATTGCATTTGTTAGATAAAGACCCTCTTATAACTGTTATTTTTTTCCCTAAGGAAGCCAGGGAAGAAGGAGAATGGGGAAGAGCTTGCTTGAAGCCCCACTGTGCCCCATTGCCCTCCCCAGCATCCAGGCAGCCGTTCCTCATCCCCGCCCTTCCCTCCTCACCTGTGCATCCCAGATGTTGCCTCCTCCTCTGGGTGAAACCTCCCTCTACCAGGCCAAGCTGGGGTGGGGTGGGGTGGGGCAAGCCTGGCTGGGTGTTGGGAGGTCTGTAGGGTGTCCCAAACTCAACCTCTTAGCTGCACACCTCAGACAGGCACTGACCCCTCTGGGACTCAGTCTCCTCACCTGTAGAGTTAAGAGGTCCAGTGAGGTTATTCCATGGCCCCTTCCAGCTTTGAAGTGTGAAGATTATTTGATTAGAGGAACTGGATGCTCTATTGTGTTGCTTGTGTTTTTGGTTTTCTGGCAGATCATCATTCATTTTCATTTTTTTGTTTTTGTTTTTGTTTGTTTTGAGAGACAGTCTCTCTCAGTAGAATGCTGTGGTGTCACAGCTCACAGCAACCTCCAACTCTTGGGCTTAAGCGATTTTCTTGCCTCAGCCTCCCACGTAGTTGGGACTACAGGCATCCGCCACAATGCCCCACTATTTTTTGGTTGCAGTTGTCATTGTTGTTTAGCTGTCCCAGGCTGGGTTCGAACCCACCGGCCTGGGTGCAGGTAGTCGGTGCTGTAACCACTGTGCTACGGGTGCCCAGCCACATCATTCATTTTCGAAGATGCTAAGGTGAATGGTAGGAACACCAAGAGGGCAGTGAGATGAAGACAGGTGGGTGGTGGCTGTCCCTGTTGTGCTAGAGGTGTGTGCGTGCATGCCTGTGTTGTATGGGGGAGGGCTTACATGAGTCTGTGTGCTTAGTGCATACCTCCTAGCCTGAGTCCTAATTGCACTCATCCCCTAACCCTAGTCATCCCCTAACCCCACCACCTGAGGCCTCGAGAGATACTGAAGTGCACCTGCCCTCAAGGAGGTGGGGCAGTGGAGACTTCTTCAAACTAGCAGCCATTCACCTTTATACCAGCCCTGAGGGCAGGACTTGCACCTAATCCAGCCTTAAGGGGCAGGGGGAGGAAGCATTAAGTCCTCCAGAAAGTTGTAGGGATCACGGAGGGCCTTCTGGAGGAGCATATACCAAACCTGAGCCTTGAAGAATGAGATTAATTGCACTCTGGGCCATAGAGATCTGAGTGAATGGCTTGGTCAAGGAACAGTGGCAGGTGGCTGCCCAGTGTGTGAGGACAGGTGGAGTACTGGCCTATTGTACCACTGGGGCTAAGTTGATTCTCAGAAGAGAGATTCAGGAAGGCTTCC
This sequence comes from Perodicticus potto, assembly GCA_963574655.1. Lineage (NCBI taxonomy): Eukaryota > Metazoa > Chordata > Mammalia > Primates > Lorisidae > Perodicticus > Perodicticus potto. The sequence goes on from CAUYRH010082026.1 coordinate 11,408, forward strand.
CAAAGGAGGTGAGGCTTGGAGAGAGGGCGACTTCGCAGAGGGCCGCTAGCATCAGGAAGGAGTGGGGCAGAGGGAATGGAAGACAGTGTGGAGAGGAGAGTCAGGGAGCTGGCCAGCAGAGTGGATGAGGAAAGGTCTGAGCTTGAAGGAAGATGCAGGGCTCCTCAGCACCCTCCTTGTAGGCTCTGGCAGGACCAAGCCACCTATTCCCCTGTGTAAATTATTTCTGACAGGTGCTCTCCCTGTTTATTTCTGTTCAAAGAGCGGGAAAGACCTATTTCCCTCCCAAGAGCCTATTTATTCTACTTTCTCATTTTCCAATCCAGTGACTTTATGACTTTTTTCCATTTGGCTTCGTCTTCCCAACAACAAGAGAAAACATTTCCTCTTCTACTCGACCCCTGGATAGGGAAGAACTGGGAGCTGCTGCTGTGGCTGGGAGATGAGCCCTTAACCCTGCCTGCCTGCCAGGTGGGTCTGGGGATCCTGATCCCCACACCAGGCTGTTTGTTCATGGCTGAGATTGGGGTGAGTGAGCCTCATGGGGTGGGTAACTCAGAGTGCTTACCTGCTCACTGCCTCACAGTCTAGGGGCTTCAGAGAAGTGGGATATGGATGAGAGGCACAGGGCACCCCTTGGGGGAGGCTCTGAGGTAGAGAGAAGCTGAGATCTGGGGAGGGTGGTGGTCACTGTCCAAGTAGCAATGCACGGTGGATCTCGGGACTTCCTCTGGGCTGCTCCCAGCATGTATCTTTCCATCTTTCCTAATCCCACTATTGGGTTTGATGAAGAAACCCTCTGACTTCTCACCATCTGTTTTACAGTTCCTTTGCTTCCTCCTGTCCCTTCTCTCAGTCACCTTTTCCAAAAGTAAGAGGCCAGGCACCTTTCATAGCTATCTGCCTGCCACCCCTCATAGCCATTGACATTCTCCAGACATGTTCATTTGGCAAAAAAGGAAGGGTAGATACCATGGTGCTATCTACTGAGATGAGGATGGCTGCAGAGAGAACAGGTTTAAGGTGAAAAGCAAGAACTTGCTGCTGGTCCTGCTAGGTCTGTGATGCCCATGAGATATCCCAGTGGAGATATCAGTAAGAGTCAAATTGTGAGTCTGGAGCTCAGGGGGAAGCCAGGGCTAAGGATGTAGAATAGCTCATCAGCATAAGATGGCATTTTCTGCCATCAAACTGGATGGGTTCCAAGAGAATAGATGATGCCAAGAAGATGAAGGGCCAAGAAGGGGCTGTAGTCCTTCAACAGTTTTTCAAAAGAACCAGCAAAAGAATGAGAAGAACAGGCCCAAGAGGAAGGGCATCAGGCACAATTCCTAGCATAGCTGGTTGCTGCTGGTCTTTGGACCTCTTTACACATCGGGCTCATGTCCTCAGGGAACAGACCAAAAAGAACACAGTTTGAATTAGGACGCTAGCCCCAGCCCTTCCCAGGCATGTGGTGGTGGACAATTTGCCCTGCCCCTCTGAGCCTCATCTCCTCACTCTGCATCTAGAAGATTCAAAACCTAGTAGCCACACCATAAATGTCAGTCCCCCTTCCCTCCTTGCTCTTCCTAAAATAAAACCGCAGTGGTATGCATCATCTAAGAAGGAAGTCCTGTAGCGTTTGAGATATGTCTTTAAATACATTATCTTACACTTGCCCACACCAGCTCTCATCTGTCAGTTTTCTGCCTACTCGTACATACCCTTGTGGGATTCGGTAGCGTATCCCCATTGGTTTGACATTTCATTCCCCTAAAAAACTTAGTGCCATTTGCACATCTCCAGCTTTCACTGTGTAACTCCCTCTTGCAGATGACTTATTAACATTTCAAATGAGATGGCCCTGTCCTAACCTTGAGGCACTTCTGCTATTCATTCTCTATCCAGAGACATGCCCAGCAAGTCCTACAACTCTGCCTGCTTTTCACTCAGGCGCAGTTCCACTGATGTTCTTCTGCCATCCCCAGAAGTCCACCCTAAGCTTGAAGAAGTCTACCATAAGGCTTCGGTACTCACTGAATTCCCCAAAGGGTCTCTGTGCTCTGGGACCCAGAGGCCCTGCTCTGTTAGAGATGCATCCAGCTCTTCTAGCACAAACAGTGGAATGAACTAGTCCAGAGGTCCTGAGTCTCTTCTGTGGGATTTGCATTCCTACTCGATCCTGCTCAGCCTGTAGAGGGGACACAGTTTCCCCTTAAACTCACCATTTCCATTCACACCAGGCTGACAACCACTATTGCACCTGCATCTTGGCCTTGAGAGCCTTCTTCACCCACATGTTCGGCCCAGGAATGTACATAAGACAGAAGTGCTAGGGAATTTATGCCCCTGGAGCAGCGCTCAAGCAAGTTGCCCTCCCCTTGGGGGCAACTTGAGCCCTTAAGCCTCAAGTGAGCACTGCCATCCCAACATCCTCGCCACCTCCAGGAGGGAGAAGTGACATCAACCTGCGTGTCTATGTCATCTCCCAGAATTTGCCAGTGGGACTGAGCTCTGGGTGCTCATGTTAGAACCTGTTCAACACTTGTTTTTATTAGTCGTGTTCTCTTCTGCTTTTTTTCACTTCCCCTCTGCCCCTCCTGGGTTTTCTGGGATCACATCCCAAATAAACTGTGTGCTGTTGAACCCTTGCCTCAGGCTGTTCTTCTGGAGGCCCTTAACCCAAGCTTTTGGCTGATTGGCCAAAGATAACCAAGTGACCTTGGACTACAGTTCTCTTGATTCACCCCAAATCTTGCAAGGGCTTGAAGTCCAGACCTTGAGCATACTCTACATCAGGAATTCTCCCTGCTCTGGTCAGCAGCCTGGCCTTGTCCAGTACCCTAGGGACACTGGGCCAGAGAATTCTCTATATCAGGGCATTTCCAAGCTTTGCTGTCGATCTTGGAGGAGTTTATCTTGTCATGAGATGCATTGTCTGCTGATTTATCTCTGTCCTGGAGAGTGGGGCCCAGCTGCAGACAGCAAACATATTGAGTAAATTTCTAATGAACTGATTACTCAGCTTAGCATTTTAACTGCAGCATTAAGCATCCTCTCACCCTCATAAACATGTTGAACTGCTGAAGAGATTATGGCTTCCAGGCTGGCCACTCTGTCACTGGGAAAAATTAGTCTCGAGATTTAATCAAAGTCAAAACCACACACTGCAATAAGGAAGGGGCTTTTCCTCTCCATGATGCCCAGGAGAGGACAGGGAGTTCATAGATCTTCCCAGCTTAGAACTATAAGGTGTCATCTTTTTCATCCCCCTATGTCTGGGTGCACATAGAGCCTTGTGGCCTGGTGGTTGAAATATTTTATAGACATGACCTGGCTGTGAAATTTCCCTTTTCTAAATAGGAGAGTAAACACATAAGGAAGTAGGTTTATGGGCTATTTTTCCTACCCAAGGTTGGAGTGTGGGGCAGAGAGTGAATGCAAAGTTCTGACCCACTTTGAACCTCAAGTCCTTTTCTGGAGACTTTGCTGGTGGCTAAGGCTACATTTAGACTCTACTATGTCTTCCCTGAACTCATCTCTCCTAAACTCTGTCAGCTTCAGTCTGATCAGGCTGAGGAGGGAGCAGAGATGGCAGACCCCACCTGGGCACTCTCACCTGGGCATATTTATCAGGGTGTGAAGGCTGGAGGGGTCTGCAAGGACTGCATCCCTCCAAGGGAGGGGCCAGATGTTGTATTTTGAGGCTCTAAGCTCATGACTTCAGCTGAATGTACTCACATTCAGGCTGATGACTTGTGAGCAGCAGCTGAGAACAATTTTTTGCTGTCTAGTTCCCGAGGGCGTGATCCCAGGGGGAGGGGTGGGGTGGGAGTGGAGGGGTGTGTGTAGCTCCAGACAGCCTGAGACCCTCACCCCTCCAAGTATCCCCTGAGGATATAGGTGTGACCAGAGTCCAGGCAACACTGAAGTACAGCGTCTCAAGCCCCCATCCAGGCCCCTGAATCAGCATCTGATTTGGGGTCTTCCCTGTGACATGTGTGCACACTGCAGGCTAAGAGGCACTGGCCAAGCCTCTAGGGATACCGCCAGGAGGGACAACTGTGCGATGCAGCAGTTGGGATTGGATTGAATGAGAGGAGCCTCCCTCATCAGTTTGCACTTGAGTAGAGCAGGTGAGCGAGTGGCCCATGAACTGGGAGAGGAGAGGCAGAAGTGAGCAGTAACTGGGCAGAGGCCTCTGGGATGAAAGCTTGCAGGCAGCCCTGTGCCCTGGACCTGTACCACACTCTGTCCCTTCCCGGGCCCACAGTCTGCACTCTCATAAATCCTTGCTTATGGATTGAAACTGTTTCCTTTGTGGCAAGGAGGCATTTGGTGCTGTCTCGTTGTTGGGCAGAGAGGGTGAGAGGGGCTGCCATGGGTGGGTACAAAGCCCCTTGCTCATCCCATTGGTAAAGATTTTGCCAAAGTAGCCTGAGAATTCTGCCCATTGTACATGCTGAGGCAGGCCACGCTCAGCAGGGAGGGTGGACAGAGATTGCTATTTTCTCTGAGCCAGGTATGCCCGCATTGGCTTCCCATCAGGGTTTAAGGCTGTCTCTTCTGTAGACAAGCACCTACCACCCCCACCTTCCCTAAGAAGCCCTGTGAGGTTGGGAAGAAAGGGGGAAGCCATGAGGTCACCACAGACTCTGCCAGCTGCATCAGTGGTGAAGTCCAGGGAGGAAGGAGTGGGGAGGAGGCAGAGGTGGGAAGGCAGTGGAGAAGAGCCCAAAGCAATGCAGGTTCAAGGAGAGAGAAGATGGCAGGGGCAGGAAAACAGGAGGGAAGGAGCATCACTATAGCATCTACAGGTGTCTAATATTTGCACACATTTTCCTTTTTATGCCCTACCAGTAACCATTAAGATAAGTTCTAGTCACTCATTTTGTGGATGAGAAAAATGAGGTTTTCAGTGGTATAGTAACTTGTCCTGGGTTAGGCAACTAGTAAGTGGCTTATCGATTTTCACAAACTCTTTCTTCTCACCTACCCTAGTGCCTTTTGGGCTTTGGTGGAAGAATAGACAGCTTCAAAGGAGCAGGGATGAGAACTGGCAGTGGAGTGGGCACAGCCCCTTAGGCACCCTAGTCATGTCCAGGAGTCCTGGGCAGGCCTGTGCCACTCGGGAGCTCATTACTGTCACTCAGCTGCCTGTACTCTGGGTTCTTCTGACATCCTCCTCCACCCAGCCGGAGCCGTTCCCAATGAGCTGGCCTGGTTGGAAGGGAAGGCTGGGTTCAGGGATCTGGGTGCGGCTCATACGAGCAGACAAGGGCAGAGGATGGGCAGGAGAAGGGTGTGGTATGGGAGGCCTCTGGGGCCACTGGGGGGAGCAGAGCACTGACTTCAGAGAAGCGCGCAGATATTGCCATGGCAACCACAGACTGGGGACATCTTTGAAGTAAGGACAGTAAGTTTGGTGATTTTATTTGCTGTTTTTGCACTTTTTGCCAGGGGGAAAAGTGGGATCTCTGTGTGTGCCAGAGAAGTCTGGGTGGGTAGGTGTGGGCTCTCAGAGGCAGGATGCCCACGGGAGATGTTCTTCCACTGGGAGGATGATGGAGGTGCTTCCCTACGGTCCTGGGACCTCCCGGCTCTAGCTTCCTCTCCTGATGCTGGTCCATCTGCACTTTGCCTCCCAGGACCTGCTCTGAGAACCTGGTATAATACTATAAAGGTCCTGCAAAGTGACCCACGGAGAAACCCTCTTCAGACTTAGACCCACCAGAGGACGGACTTTTAGAGGCCAAGAAGATTTTCCATGCTCTGTCTTCCCCATCCCCACCCAAAAGCAACTCCCTTTCTATGTGGAAATCAGCACTTATGCAAAGGCCATGGAGAGTAAAAGTATCATTATCCCTGTTTTCAGATAAGGACATGGAAGCCCAGAAGGTGATTTCACACAGCTAAATATTGGTGAAACTGGGATTTGGTCCCGCTTTTATGCCTGGGAGTCCAGGCTCTTAACCACCATTTCATCAGAGATCAGCTTTGGAGCTGGGTGGTCTTAGATTTGAATCCGGATGCCTTCACCTGCTCACTGTGTGGATTTATCATTATCCCGGCCATGCTGCCTGGCTTCACAGCCTTAGTGGCTCTCTCAGCTGCTGAGCAAGCTGGGGAGCTGCTCTGTGCCTCAGTTGCCCCAGTGTTGTGTACCTCGCTGAACCTTTGGAAGGATTATGTTACTTGACACGTAAAGTGCTTCCTATTGATGCTTGGCTGTGCCTGGTGCTTGAGGGCTTCTGCAGGCTCTACCTGGAGGGCTGTGAACCAAGGCTTTGGACCTCTTTGACCTGGGGACTGCCTTCTTCTACCCTAACCTCACCCAAGGAGCCTTCAGCACACTTGCTAGGCGACTGAAAGGGAGGGAGGAGAGGTCCCCTCCTTAAGTTTACCTTTGTGGGTTGTCACTGGGCCCTACATGCACACCAGACTAGGCTCCCTGGCCTCAGTTTCCAAACGTGCTTTCCATCCCTGGCAAGAAAAATAAACAGATCCAAAGCAAACTGATTTTGATTCCCGGGAGAGGACCTGTCTGCATCAATGAGCATCTGAACCAGGGACTGATTTTCAATAAGTTGTTTTCTTCCTTCCAAACCCAAGTCCTCAGGAGACCTACTTTCCAGAACAGACCCAGACACTTGTCAGGGGCCCATCAGCAATTGGTGACTCACTCAAATTAGCATGGCATTTGCAATTAACATGTAAGTGTTCTAGAAAGGTTCTCTCTGGATGTTTACCGCCAGATGTATAGGTAACATTATTTTAGGCTCCATCTTAGTTACCATGAATTTCAGAATAATAAGATTTTGAGTTAAGTGCCCAGTTACTAGTCTGCTTCTTCTTTAATTCACAAATAATAACCACCACTTAGCAAGTGCTTGTGTCCCACCAGGCCCCACATGAAACGTGGTAATATACGATATTGATGATTCCTGATCACAAGTTGGCAGGCCAGGCCATCTTATTCTTATTTCTAGGGGAGGAATGTGAAGCCCAGAGACAGTGAGGGATTCATTTAAATCCACACAGTGAGCAGGTGAAGGCATCCGTTCTAAGAACTTTATGTTCATTTAATCTTCTGGAGTGAGAACCATTATTATAAAGAGAAAGCTGAGGCACAGAGGAACTAAGCAGTTTGCTTCGGCCTTTCCAGCTGGTAAGGGTAGGAACTTGACTTTGAGACAGATGAAACTGCAACGCATGCCTCCCAACTATTTGTCTACACTGACTCCTTGGAGCATAATTTTTCTCCTATCCAGTCTCTAGGAGCCCAGGAAGGGAATGGTACTAGACTGGATTCAGTTTAACTCCTTGTGTAGATTTGTTGGAAACTGCTGTGCAATCAGGCAAAAACAGTGGCTACTTCCAAATTAAGTGTATCAATATAATATAAATTTCAGAATGTGGTCTCTTGCACAGTACACATACATGCATCCACATTGACACATACACACGTGCACATTTCAGAAAGGGCTGAAATCAAGGTCACATCGGAAGTCTGCTGACTGCAGAACACCAGAGCAGCTAGCCCCTGTCTGGTATCTAGCCATGGAGTGCTCTGCCCTTAATTCACCTGCTCTCGAAGGGAGCGGCTGTCTATACTATCCACCCTTCAATCTCCAATTGTTCTCAGCAAATGAAGGCATTATTCCTCACTGCTGCTTTCAAGCTGTGTGACTTTGGGCAAGTCACTCACTGTTCTTCAGTTTCCCCCATCTGTAAAATAAGGATACTAGTTGTACCTACATAGGGCTGTTGCAAGGATTAAATGGATCAGTGTGTGTAAAGGTCTTAGAGGTTAGCACAGAGTAAATATTAAACATAATGGTTATGATCATGGTGACACATCACTTTTTATCAGCAAAATGATATGATAATAGCCTTTACCTCCAAGTCCGAGGATCAAATAAGACACTAACAGAGAGGCTGGGCTCAGACCCCAACTCAGGGGTGGGGAACAGAAGAAGGAAGGATGTGTAGAGTGCCAGATACTGCCTCTCCACCGGGAAGAAGGGATGGTGGTGGAGTAGGCCCTTGCATTCCCTGATGCCAGCTTATTCTGCGACTTCCCACCTGACCCTGCACTTCACATGTGTGATCCAAACTGCCAATTAAATTATCACACAGAGGAGAAGCCACAAACAGGTTTACTGTATTCATGGTTTGCTGCGTCTGTGTTACATCCCATGTGCTTGTAAACAACATCTTGTGGCATTGTCTGATAAATTAAACATCTCTCCTTCCTGTGCTAGGAGAGGAGCGCTGGGTCTCTGAAGAGGGGTGCAGGCGACTCACCGCCCCGCCGGCGCTGAAGAGCTCTGCATGCAGCTTTTAGAGCAAAATACTCTGGAAGGAGCAAGGAGAGGAGAGTGTGCAGCTCTGGCTGGGGGTCTCTTTGCTGGAAAGAGAGGGACAGGATATGCCCAAAGCTGTCACTCTGCCCAGGCCAGGAAACAGGGAAACAGAGCTGACTCTCGCCCACCCTTGCAGCGCCCGGCGAGAAGGCTGGTGGGTTCTGGGAAAACACTCAGTCTGTGCCATCCCCGGCTTTATTTGCTATGATGTTTTCTGCTGCAGGCCACTACTAAATCTTCACTGAAAGAGCCTGACTTATGGCTCAGCTCGGCCACCCACCGGCTGTGCAATCTTGGAAACACACCTAACCTCTCTGCGTTTTGTTTTTCTCGTGGGACCACAGGCAATAGTAATAACCTTGTTGGAGACAGGCAACCAGGTCACACTCCATTTGTTCTGAGATCTATGAGCCCCTTCTTAGCCAACCTTCAAGGAGATCCCCCAAATAATGAGCCAAAACAAAGACATCATGAAAAGAGAAGGCGGACACTTTTAGTCAGAAAACCACCAACAACATGTGTGTTTTTTTCTCCCCTCTTGTGATCTTTCTTGATATGTAGGAAATCCTTAAAACACTGACTTTGGGTCCCATTCCCAGGAATTCTGATACAATTGGGCTGCTAGAAGCCAGGCTTTGGAATTTCGTAACAGCTCCCCTTATGTCTCATGTGTTGGGGACTGCTGTCTTAGATAATCTGTTTCCTGATAATCAAGAGTAGAAGGTGATTTTGGTTAATGAGAAAGGCTGGAAGAGATTTTGGGGAAGTAGATGGCTAGGCCATTTTATATCACGCTTGAGATGTTTCTCAGGGTCAGACAGGCTAGAAAGAGGATGTCCCTCCTGACTGTGCTTGCCAGAAGGTGGGGCAGAAGACATCCACTGGGCCACCAATGTCCTGTTCTGGGCTGTGAGCTGGGACCCGCTGTCAGGAAAGCCCCGATGTGGTGGGGAAATAATCAAGTGAATCAGTGGTTCAAGGATGGTGCCATCATCTTCCAGTGGTACTGAGATTTGACGGGAGTAGGCAAGCAGAGAGCTAAAATCTACCTGGAAAGGGACAGAAGAGCTTCTGGAGGCCAGGAGGCTTGAGCTGAGGCTTTGAAGGATGTATAAGAGTTTGCCAGACAATAAGCAGGAAATGGGAAACAACAAGGACTTCAGTGTTTCTGGCCTAGGGTCTGTCCCTGCTAACTCAGCACTGCGGGCCCAGCTCTTAGAGGTATCGCTGTTGGTGTGGCTGGGCCTTGCTGAATGCACACAGGAGTGCTGGGGCCCTGACCTTCTAACAGTGACACTGGGCAGATACACGTTCAAAGGGATTTCAGGATGTTTCCACACAAAGGAAATTCCTAGTGGCAGCTCCTGGTGGAGAGTCCTGTCAAAGAAGGCTTCTCAGGGGAGATGCATCGGAGAAATGTAGAGGCAGACAGGAGGCAGGCCCTGTCCCAGGGAACTGCAGTAAATATGGGGAGGGAAAAGGCCTTCACATTCACTAATACAGCTCCTGTTAGGGCTCGAGCCTGGATGGGGCAGGGAGGGCCAGTCTGAGTGAGATGCAGGCAGGTAGCAGGAGCAGGCCCGAGCAGGTAGGACAGGGCCTACCAGTAAGGGGCCTCAGGAGCCACACTGGGCCCAGGGGACACACTTCAAAGTTTGAGGTTAAGAAAATGCTTTAATTTTTAATCTAGCCTGAATTGTCTTATACCAATGCCGTCATAATAGATAACTTTAAATATCTTCTTATGGAGAAAGGAGCCCACAGGAGAGACACGGTGTCACCCAGGGGCAGAACACTTGGCTGGGATTCTAAATCTCTGGATGCTCCTCTAAACTCTACCTTTAATTGGCTGTGTGTCTTTGCACAAATACAAATCCTCTTTGAGGCCGGTTGCCTTTCTGTAACCTGGGAGTAGTAGACCCACCTCATGGGCAGCACAGTCCGGGACATTGTCCACCTGAGATGCGTCAAGCATGGTGTCCCTGGAACTGGGAAACAGGGTAGAAATACCACAAGAGTGAGGCATCAACAAGGTGAGAAAGGTGACATTTCTTAAAGGCAGCCATGCTGAGGGTCGTCATCTTAGTACTCGGAGAAGGGCCCAGGGCTCCTGTGTCCAGCCGCGGGGGCCCCATTTCCTGTACCTTGTATCACATCTTTCTACTGAAACACAAACTCTTTAGTGCTGATGAAATCCTTTGTGGGCACAGACCGTAGAAGCTGTCTGTGCAACCCCCCTGTGCATGCATCCTGCCCCCTCATGACACCCCCTGAGGCCTGGGACCCCTTTTGCCCATCCCCACACCTTGCCTGATTGCAGTGTGTGGTTGGAGCCCAAACTGTGCTTGTCTATGGACCTGTGCGGAATTCCTTGATGAAATCCTTTGTGGGCACAGACTGTAGAAGCTGTCTGTGCAACCCCCTGTGCATGCATGGGCAATTGACCTGGGAAGATGCAATGTGAGCTGGGCCCCAAGGGACAGGAATGAGCCAGGTGTATGCTGTGTATCTGTTGGTGGCGCAAGGAGAACCTCTGTCCTAGAATTTCACCCAGTGAAAGCCATGTGCATGACAACCAGAGAAATAGGTGCATAAACACCAACTGCCCCCTCATGACACCCCCTGAGGCCTGGGACCCCATTTGCCCATCCCCACACCTTGCCTGATCTCAGTGTCTGGTTGGAGCCCAAACTGTGCTTGTCTATGGACCTGTGTGGAATTCCTCCCAGGCAGTCCCCCAAGACCTTCCTTTTCCACTTTTCCTCCAGGGACCCTATCAGGCTCATATCCTTGACTGCATTCCCTGCAATGCTCTCAGGGCCCAGCTGCCATCCCCGAGGATAACAGCTACATCAATTTGCCTCTATTCTGCTCAATGGATAAAAGCATAGTCTAGGTGCTGGTGCCCAGCCTGAAGCTAGCTTGTTATGGAGCACAGGTCCCCAACCCCACCCAGGCACTCTGGGGGCCATGCCAACTTCTGGGGGCTCCTCCTCCTCGAGTGGGCTGGGCAGGGCCCACTCAGCAAGCCCCAGTCTCCAGCAGCCATGAGAATGAGTGTGGCTGGGGCTGTCCCTTCTGGACCAGCCTCAGGATGGTTGAAGTCATTGTCCTTGGAGGCCCAGAGGAGCACAGGGTCTCCTAGCATCATTCTCTCTTTTTAAGAAATAGAAACTGGGGTCAAAACAGGGTGTAGTGGTTGAATAGTGGCCCCAAAATGATAATCTCACCTGTGGCCTTGGAATGTGACCTTATTTGGAATAAGGATCTCAAGATGAAATAATTATGGATTAAAGTGGGCCCTAAATCCAATGACGGTGTCCTTAATGAGACAAAAAAGGAGAAGACACAGATCCAGAGAAGACAGCTGTGTAGAGATGGAGTCTGAGATTGGAGTGATCCAGCTAGGGGCCAAGGAGTGGCACGGATTGAGAGTGGCCAGTAGCAGCTGGAAGTGGCAAGGAAGGATTCTTCCCTGGAGATTTCAGAAGGAACATGGCGCTGCTCACACCTTGATTTCAGGCTTCTGGACCCCAAAATTGTGAAAGAATAAATTTCTCTTGTTTTAAGCCACCTGGTCTGTGGCCATTTGGTAGGTCAGCCCTAGGAACTAACACAGAAGACTGATCACTCACCTGAAGGGACCTGGTCTCCCTTCTCCAGTTCAGGGGTCTCCCCTACAACTGCACCTATTTGGTCGGTTGGCCTGCCTGAAAGCCCCATGTCAAAAATAACCAGTGCCACAACACCAGTTTGCACTTACCGTGTGCCTGCTGTGTGCGGAGTGCCAGGGTGTTTGCATCCCGGTGAGCAATAAGGCATGTGTGATAGTCAGTGTGCAGAGGTGGTTAAGGGCATGGCGGATCCAGGCATCCACATTCTAATTTATATCCCTGTAACCGCTCTGTGCCTCAGTTTCCTCATCAGTAAAATGAGAGGCATACTAATGCTGACTGTATGGGTTGTTGTGAGGAATGAATGAATTAGCTTGTAGGATGCCCTTGGCACCATGCCTGGCACTCTGGAAGTGTTGGCTTTACCATTTCCCCAGGGATGGCGGGAAGGAAAGGAGGCCCAGATGAGCCATGTCACTTTCTCTTCTCAGCTAAAAGATGGCTAGGCTAGGAGTTTGTTTTCTGACTTTGGAGCAGAGACACTTTCTAGTCTGACATGCACTGGCTCCTTTTCAGGAGCTTTCTGGAGATGTGACATTTAAGCTGAGAAGAGGCATGATGCTACCTGGATGCTTCAAAGGCAGTCTGGCCAAGGCGTAGCAGCTGGGGGCCACTTGTCAGTTTATAACAATCTCCTCTGGCTGCCACCCAGCAGAGAGGGGGCCACAAAGTTTGGCTAATGTCTAGAGGCTTACCTTTCTTGGGGAGCCAGAAGGTAGAGGAGCAGTCTGGAGGCATTGACCTGGGAAGATGCAATGTGAGCTGGGCCCCGAGGGACAGGAATGAGCCAGGTGTATGCTGTGTATCTGTTGGTGGCACAAGGAGAACCTCTGTCCTAGAATTTCACCCAGTGAGAGCCATGTGTATGACAACCAGAGAAATAGGTGCGTAAGGAGCTGCTGGCAGATGAGCCTAGAGTAAAGGAAAGGTGTGAACACCAGGGTGGGAGAGACAGGAGGGTCTAAGCCAAGGAGGATCACACTCGTGAAAGGTTTCAAGCTGAGGAACATGAGGTTTGGGGAATGACATGGCTCCTACCTGTCAGCCTGCCAAGGTGCCTGAAGGTAGGGGAGCAGTCAGGGGCAAGCCAAGGGGGGAAATATCAATATGTCAAATATCTCAGAGTCATGACATGTCCAGGGCTCTAGTGGGATCGTCCTGAAAGCCCAGGCTGCAGCATCTGAAGCGGTCTGTGCAGTAACACCAGCACCGGGAGCAGAGAAGTGCATATACGCCATTGCACTTTCAAAGAGTGAAGCCAAAGACTGTACAGCAAGCGACAGGGGGCTCTGCAGGGTCATTTGGCAGGATCCCTGGGAATTCATTATTAGGCTGAACATGACCACAGTAACCCCTCTGCTCCCTGCACCCCTACACCCTCCCACTGGAGCTGGGTCACTGCTATGGCCAACAGTTCAAGGTCTTAGAGCCCAGTTCACCCAGCAAAAAAGGGAAAAGTTCAGGCAAAATCAATAGTTTGTTCTTGCATTTTGAGAATAAATCTTCAGATTCCCAGTTTTTGCAAAAAGCCACCTGTTACAGGTTTTGATTAAATCAACCAATTGTTTTGACCTGGAGACCCCCATGCAGCCATAGGGAGGGAAGCAAATGGGAAAATGAAGGGACCAGAGGGAAGGCAGAGGGAAGATGAGGAGCAGGGACAGAGAGAGGGGATGGTGGAGGAAAGGAAGAGTTCACGTTGTTTGTGATCACAGCCTGATAGTATCTTCTGTACACACACACGTGCGCACACACACAGGGGAACTTATCAAGACCCTTCATGTAAGGTTGGGGCATCTGTTATCATTGAGTAATTTAAGGTAACGGGTCCCCATGACCATTCCCGCCATCATATGGGGTACCTGGGCCTGAGGCTCACTACATACATGTGAATAAGCAGCTCCTCTGGGCTTCCAGGTGCTTGGGCACTCTTCCAAGGGGCTTGCTTTGCCAGGAGGGGTCACCTGTTTTCCCTCTTCCTTCAGGCAGCTGTGGTCTGGCTGTGGGTTTATGACAAGCCATCTCAGAACCCCTCTTAGTTCAATGCAAAATGAAATCTCTTCTGTCTGGAGGGTGGCCTGGGTGGCCTTTCTGGTTGTGTCACCAGAATGAACACATTTTACTAGTAATAACAATAGCTAGCACTTTACCTAGTACTTGAAATATTAACTCATTCCATCCTCAGGAAAGTGCTTTGAGGGGGGCACTGCTGTTGTCATCCGCTGGGTCCCACTGCTCCTTGGTCACAGAGCAGGCATTCCAGGGTCTGAGCTCTCAACAGGACCTCCTTTCCCAGGTGCACCAGTGAGTGCGACCTTTGCAGAGCTCCCTGATGGCATCAGTGAATCACAGTGGTCTAACCTGGGCTTGAACACATCCAGTTATGGCCAATCCAATCCAGGTTGGATTTTTGGAAAAGTCCTTTGGATTGATCCCCTAACTTGTCTTGCTGTACCCTACTGCTCTGGCTTCAGTCCTGGAGCCACCGAGAAGAGCCTCTTCCCTTTACACAGACACCCCTCAGATACTTGAAGGTCAGCCCCATACCTGAACTTGCAGACTTAGTTTGCACCAGCAGTGGGCTGCCAGCCTCTTGGCCCTTCTTCCTCTTCAGCCACTAGACCCCACACCTCTCGCCCATCTTGCCCAGACTTCTAGACGGTCTCTGATTTGCCAATGTCCTTCTGAGCCTGCTGTCCCCAGGCTTGAGTGGGGCACGTTAGCTGTGACCCTGCTACTTCTGGTTCTCCCTCTTTTCTGTAGGGTGAGGAGTTGACTCAGGTGACTCAGATGTTTCTCTAGCTCTGACATTCCAGGCATCAGCAGTGCAGGCACCAGCCTGTCCTGTTCCTGTCTCTTTCATGCCATCCCACCTCTGGTTCCCCTGGAGGTGGGCCCAGGTCCGGCAGTTGCCTACATGGCAGTTGAGTAGTGACAACAACAGCAGGTGATGCAGGCCCAGGGCAGTGGCCACAGGAAGCTGAGCAGCCACTTTGGGGTTGACACTGTTTCTTCTCCGTGTGTCCATCCCTCCTTAACCCATTCTCTGCCTGGTTGGTCAGACTGCTTACGCTCAGACTGGGGGAGTCGGGATGAGGGGGCGAGGTCACCACTGGCAGCTAGTGCAGGGCCTACCCGATTTCTCTCTCTCTCAGGGAATTCCTCTGAGAACAGGCAGGAAATAGCCTCATAAGTTGTCCATTAAGTGGGAAACACTTGACACCATTTCACTGTGGTTTCTATTACATGGGGCATTGTGTTTGCTTAAATATACACCCCCCCCATATTTTTCCTCTCCCAGGCCCACATGCCAAGGGACCTGGCTGGGGCAGGTGGAGTTCTGTAGGAACAATGGGGAGATATGCAGCAGGTGGGGAAACTGAGGCCCAGACACATGCTTTAGGTGCCCAGGAGCTCAGTCACTCAATTTGATTGTCTAGGGGAAAAAAAAAATCTGCCAGTGAGAATTCAAAAGGAAAGCACTGGCTCTGTGGTTACAAGTCTGTCCCTCCACCACTAGGCAGGTGGACACTGTGGCGGGCAGTGACCCAGCTGCAGGTAGACGACTAACTCCCAGCATGATCTAGAGAAATGAGTGCAGTGACTATTTACAGAGGTGTGTGCAGGGTGCAGGGATCAGCAGGGCTGGTGCAGCCCTGGGCACTGCAGGCAGGAGATAGCACCACCTCCAGGGCTGTCAGGGTAAGGGGAGGGGGTGAGCTACCTCTGAGAGGTGTAACCCTAAAAGCAGCCCCTGCCAGAACTATGAAGTGGGTGGGTTTGTGGAGCAGCAGGAGATGTGCCCTGCCCTCCTCTCTGCCTGTTCTCTCAGTGACCAACCCAGGACAGCCAGAGGGAAGGGGAGTCTGAGAAATGCAGGGGGCAGGGCTCAGCCCCTGGGGCAGAGAAGGCAGAGAATGGACAGGGAAGAGGTGGACACATGGAGAATAAACAACGCCAACACCGAAGGTCACCGCTGGATCAGCTTTTTGTGGCTGCTGTAACCAGTGACCACAAGCTGGATGGCTAAAAGCAAACTTCCTCAGGCTGAAGTCTGAAATGGAGGTGCTCCCTCCGAAGGCTGTAGGGGAGAATACTCCCTTGCCTCCTCCACTGTCTGGGGGCTCAGGCATTCCTTGGCTTGTGGCTGCAGCCCTCCAACCTCAGCCTCCATCATCACATGGCCTCCTCTGCTATCTCTGCCTTCTTCCTTGTTTCTCTGAAAAGGACATCTGTCATTGAATTTAGGGCTTACCTGGGTAGTCCAGGACAATCTCATCACCTTATCTAAGTTACATCTTCAAAGGCCCCTTTTCTCATTTAAAGGTTCAGGGCTTAGGACATGGACTGTCTTTTGGAAGCCTCCTTCCATTCAACCCACTACAATGGTTATCTCCGGCGAGCAGTGGGCCTTCCTCACGTCCTCTGCACGTCACCCCATTGCACTTCACAGTTGGCCAGGAAGACAGACACATGGTTCCCATTTTACAGATGAAGTCAGGAAGGAGAAGAGACAAGCCTGTAGAGATGGGCAAGCTGCAGAGATGGAGGGGAGCCCAGGGCCCCTGGCTCCCTCTTGCCATGCCCTTGCTACCAGGCCACAGACATGGGCAAGCCCCACTGCCCATGGGTACTGTCAGCACTGGGTGCATTTTTTCCTGTTTGGTTCTCGGGTACCCAGATCTGGTTTAATCTCACTCCATGTTGGCCTTTATATAACTCATTTGTGTTTGGATACTCAATTAGTTTTCTTTAGTAATAGAATGAATACACACGAATTCACCACCTAAAGCAAAGGCTTGACCGGGATCTACATCTGAGCCCAGCCCCACCTGTCTGAATATCCCTCCCTCCCCAAAGGAACCCTCCCTTGGAATCCTGGCCATATTCCTTTGCTTTCCTTTCTATGTGGTTTTAACACATCTTTTTCTCACCATGTTTTTATTCATAAATTATGAATATTTCAGGCATACAAAAAAAGTATAAAAATAGTGTATTGGTGTATACCTTGCTGTATTTTAAATGTAGCAAATAACTTTTGATCACCTACTCTGGGCTGGACCTTGTGTTGAACACTTGTCTCAAAGATGGTTAGAGCAAGTCCTGACAGCTGATGGGGCCAGGAGCATCTAGAGAGGGTTTTACCAGACCTTTCAGTGATGGGGATGGGGAATAAGAGCAGTAGGGACCTTCTGTGTCATCCACATGCTTCTGACAGTGTTCTGGGGCTTCCTGATGGAAGAGTTTCTGGAATAGACAGGAAACCTCCTATCCTGGGTCAATAGGGCCCGTCAGCCCACTAAGGAAGGTCATGAGCAGGCCTTGGGGTTGGATGGAGGGAGGGTTTGCAAGGCAGCCCACCACCCTATGCCTAATTCTGGAGAAGCACTCCGTAGTGAGGCTAGTATGTCATAAATCCTCTGGCACACAGTGACATACAGATACTCGGTAAGTGCATTTTACCCCCTACACTGGGAGCTCCCCAAGGCCAGGGTTTTGTGATCCTTCTGAGGTCAGGCCAAGTATCCCTTGTTAGATTTGCAGATTCCTGCTATAGAGGCTGTCTACTAGCATTAGATTGGGGGCTGCCTATGGCAGGGACTAGCTCTCTCCCATCATACTAGGAGATAGCAGAAGGCAGACGCAGCTCCTCTTTCCAACTGGAGTGTCCTGTGGCTCAGGCAATAAGTCAGAAGCTGTTTCACACTTTTGATCAGGAACCTGCTGAAGACAGAGGCTGTTCTCCCATCAGATTGGGAAATCTGTGAAGATGGGGATTTTCTTCCATCAGACTCAGAGCCTCCTGCAGTCAGGGCTTTGTCTCTACCACAAGGAGAAGAGCAGGCCCTGCTTCCTGCTCTAGAGGTATCCTTGATCAATGCCTGACCTCTCTGAAACATCCTTGCTTTCTCTTCTTACCACCCAGCCTGGATCCAGCTCACCTGTCAAGCTTCTATTGCATTGCCACTCTGGACTTTTCCAGGAGTCACTGTCTCCATGTCTGTGCAGCCGAGATGTCAGCATGGCTGGGCTCCAGGGGTGGCAAGTTTGGAGGAGAGAATGTCATGTACTCTAATTTAGGTCTTGGTTGTTGGCAGAGCCTGCCACATGTCCGAGGCTGGGCCTAGCCTTCAAGGACATAGGCAGCTGGGTCTACCCAGACTGGATCTGGAGAAAGCTCTTCCCCTCTGCTCACCAAATGATAGTAAAAAAAGAACATCAGGAATCTAGGAAGGGAGATAAATGACAGGAAGAAAGGGCCTCATTTTTGCAACACACACAGACACACCACATCTTCATCAAAAACATCATATCATTCAACTTTTCCAATACCGAGATAAGTGTGTTAGACTTATAGCTTGAACAACAGAAATTTCTAGAGGCTGTAAGTCTGGGTCAGGGAATCAGCAGTGTTGGCTTCTTCTGAGGCCTTCCCTTGGCTTGCAGACCATGTATCTTCACATGGCCTTCCCTCTGTGTCCACACTTTCTCTTCTTATAAGAGCCTCAGGCCACCTACATGACCTCATTTTACCTTAATTATGTCTTTAAAGATTCTATCTCCAAATATGGTCACATTTCTGAGGCACTTGGGGTTAGGACTTCAACATATTCATGGATTTTGGCCATTTTATTTGGCCCACAAAAAAGTAAAATACATATTATCTTCATTTTACAGCTGAAAGATTGAGGCAAGGAGAGAAGTGGCTCGCCAAGGTGCCATGGATGGAGGTATAAAAGCAGAAATGAAGCAGTGCAGTATGCCTGTACATTTCATACTAGTCCAGCTATGGCTTTGTCCTCTAGAAGGAGTAATCCTGGTTGACTCTTGAGTGGGAGCCTCTCCTCTCTGTCCTTGTCACCTCATAGTGGAGACACCTGCTTCTATTAGACTTTTTTGGATGCCAATGGATGTCTTTCAGATGGGTGTCCTGGCTTCCCCCATGACACCCGTCAGAGGCTCCTTAATGATGGGACTTACTCTTCCCTAAAA
Organism: Perodicticus potto; assembly: GCA_963574655.1. Taxonomy (NCBI): domain Eukaryota; kingdom Metazoa; phylum Chordata; class Mammalia; order Primates; family Lorisidae; genus Perodicticus; species Perodicticus potto. The sequence continues at coordinate 30,423 of CAUYRH010082026.1, forward strand.
CAAAATGCTCCCCAGGATAAAGCCTCATTTTCCATTCTAGGCCCTCTCCTAGAAGAGAGATAAATTGCAGAAAATTGTCTGGCTATACCGGGAAGACATTTGCTTAGCACATTTATACAGTCTTGTGCTTTTCCCTCTCTTTGTCCTTGCTGCCCACTACTTGGGAGGTCTGGTTCTCTTGTCCTTAGGTCATAAAATACCCAAATGTCAGATATGAATGTGCCTGCAAAGGTCATCCCATTTGTTGTATCTCTTGGAATCTCTGCGTGATCTCAGACCCAGAGGAAGGGCTTGGTGGCCAATGAGGAAAACAGTCAACAGCCCGATGTCTGACTGCTCCTCTTGTTCCATCCCCTTCTCTTTCTTGGCAGATTTTGAGTAACCTTCTAGCCTGTAAGGTCTTAAGAACATTGCCCTTCCACATCCTGTTTTCTCAGCTACCATACTCCCCAAACTTCCTCCAGGTTAAGGCTCCTGCCCCCTGTGGCACCTCCCTGAGGGAAGTGGGGCTGGTGGGAAGTCACTGCCATTCCTCTCTGAGTGGACAATCAGAGTCCACTGCTGCTTCACTTTCCATTCCATGTAGCCCACCCTAACCCTCAGAACATTTTTGGCCTTCCCACCCCCTCACCCTTGGTAATTTGGGGGTATCTCTTCAGTCTCCACATTCCTCAAAATTTGCTTCTCTTTGGAACTTCATATCCCTAAGGATCCTGAGGCTGTCGCATGTCAGATCTAGGTCAAATCCTAGATGGGTCAGGACAACCCAGGTCTTGGTGGTAGACGATATCTCCCTAGCCTCTCCAACAAATGAATATCTTATGTCACATCCCCTGAGAAGTAAACCAAGCCAAGCATTTGAGGGTCAGTAGTTTACCTGAGGGTAAGCTTAGAAAGCATCAATAGAATAGTAGGGAGGTGAGGGCAGGGAAGGGCAGGTGGCCAACATGTCTTCCTTAGCCCACTGAGCATGTTTATGAACTAGAACTCAGTCCCACTGGGAACTTTCAAGAGTGGATTATTTCTCTATTTCTGCTGTAACAAATTACTACAAATTTAGTGACTTAAAATAACAAATGTATTATCTCACAGTTCGATAGTTCAGAAGTCCCAAATGGATCTTATTAGGATAAAATTAAGGTATATTGGCAGGGCTGTATTCCTTTTTTCTCTGGGGAAGAGTCTGTTTTCTTGCCTTTTTCAGTTTTCAAAGGCTGTCTGCATTCCTTGGCTTATAGCCCTATCCCTCAAAGCCAGCAACAGTAGGTCAAGTTCATCTCCCAGTGCATCACTCCGGCCTTCCCTCTTCCTTCCTTCTTCCACATTTAAGGGTTCTTTGGATTACATTGAACTTGCTCAGGATAATGTGACATAATCTTCATTTTAAAGTCAGCTAATTAACATTCTTAATTATATGTGCAATATAATTCTCCAATGCCATGTAAACTGACATATCCACATGCTCCGGAGATTAGCAGGTGGACATCTCTCAGGAGCTACCATTCTGCCTATCACAGGACATCATGTATATTACACATTAGAGCTTCCCTACTCAAAAAGTGAGAAAGCTGGAGCATTTTTTTGCGATCCAAGATTGGTTTGGTGTTGTGGGTGAGAAACCCCTTTGCTTTGTCTTCCTTAGCCCACTGAGCTCCTGTGGCCTTTAGGCAGAGTTGCAGGAATTTGGGGAAGGAAGCCCTCAGCACACATGGGAACAGTTGGTGCTGAGGAGTGTGGGCAGAACTCTACAGAGCCTGCTTGTCGTAGTCCATCTGTGCTGCATAATGGAATACCTGAGCCCAGGTAATTTCTAAAACAGTGATTTATTTCTTATAGTTCTGAGGCTGGGAAGTCCAAGGTCAAGAAGCTTGCATCTGGTGAGGGCTTTCTTGCTGCATTATTTCATGGTGGAAGGCCAGATAGAGATGGGAGGGGAAGGGGGCTGAACTCATTCTTTTATCAGGAAGTCACTCCCACCATAGTGGCGTTAATACATTCAAGAGGTCAGAGCCCTCATGGCCTATTCACTTCTTAAAGGTCTCATCTCTCAACACTGTTGCATTGAGTATTAAGTTTTCAACATAAACTTTGGGGGATATATCCACATCACTGCAGTACTATGATTAATTAATCTATTCATCAAAAAGTTAAATGCCTGGTTAATTCAGGTTTTGTGCCAGGTCCTGGTGAGAAAATGATGAAAAAGACACAGTCTTTGCTCTGGAGGGTTTCACAGTCTAGTGGAGGGAACAGACCCATATGAGAGAATTATAATGCAATGTGGTAAGCATAGCGACAGAGACTTGATCTGGGAATGGGCTGGACACAGTATGGAATGGAGATGAGGGATATATCAGGAAAGGCATCCTGCAGGGTAAAACCTGAGTTAACATTGAAGGACATTAGGAGTTGACCAGACAACAAGGGCAGGTTGTTGTTCCAGGGGAAGGGGATGGCATGAGGAGAGACACACAGGTAAGAAAGGGTGCGTAGTGTGTAAGGAGGAGAGTGGAGTAGGGGCAGGGAGGGTAGAGTCCTCTGGAGGGCTAGGCAAGGGGTATGGTTGTGGGACACTAACACCCAGGGAAGAGGTTCCAACCCCATCTTGGAGTACATGGGAGAATACTGAAAGTTTTGAGCTGGAAGGAATGTGGCCAGGTCAGTGCAGTTATTAGGTCCCTTGTCTATAGTATGGAAATGTGAGGTAATGATGGATGTGAGGTAGTGAGGCTAGAAGTGGGGGAGATTGGTCAGGAGCTATTGCAGTGGTCCAGGACGAGATGAAGAACCTCCAAATTAGGACTCTTCTTGCAAAGGTAGAGAGATATCTATCTACCTTCAACTCTAGCACTATTGTAGATAAATTAGCATTATATTACTTATGACAAGGTATGACACTGAGTGCAGAAAATCCAAATTTGAGCAATAGAAGTTTAAATTTCCTCTACTTACAGACCTCTCCCTCTAGCTTGATGGTCCAGGCTCCTTGGACTTTATCACTGCACGTGTCTTTTATCTCCAACTCACCTCATGGTCCAAGATGAAGGAGACAGAGGAAGGGCACAACCTTTCCTTTAAGGACACATTCCAGATGTTGCCCTTACTTCTCCCACTTACACTTCATTGGCCAGAACATAGTTATGTGGCCACACCTACTTGCCAAGGGAGGCTGAGAAGTGTTGGCTTCTTTCTGGAAGCCATATGCCTAGTCACAATTCTATTGCTGCAAAAGAAGTGTACACTGGGTGCTGGGAGCAATTGGTCCTCGTAAGGTAATGGGTGACATGTGCATTATGGCCATACTGAGATGCCTTCCCCCCTTTGTTGCTTTGGGCACCTCCTCTGAGCTTTGGTGCCCTCATCTGTAAACGGAGATGTAGGATTATTGTGAAGGTTCAATGAGACAATGGACACAAAAGTGTTTTGTAAACTAAAAAGTTCTATCACTTGTGAGGCATCATTCTTGTGATTGTGTTCACTGCGGGCCTACCGCCAGCCAGGATTGCTTTAGAGGGACTGACTGAGAGCTAAATCTAGAATGCCTGAAGGTCAGTATAATGCTTGACCTACAAGCATTATAGGAGGGAAGTGGGTAGTAGCAGTAGGGCTTCTCCTGGACAGAGGAGGCTCTGGGAAGGGAATCTGGGAATCAAGTATTAAGGAGACCTGCGGTGTTTCCTTGAGTGCAGTCCAAGTGCTTCCGCATGAGGCATCTTCAGCCAAAGCCAACAAGCCTGTCCGAGAGCACAGAAGGGCTCCTATAGCTTCCTTTGTAATCCATGCACTCCAGCCAGCCACCCTGCAGGCATTCCCCCTCATTCTGAGCCCACCTGAGCTTCTGCCTTTGGTCTAAGCCAGGGTTAAGAATGGAACACAGGACAACCATTCCCAGATTTATTACTTAGGCCCTGTTTTTTTCTTCACTGGCAACTAAAATCAGTTCTTTTCTTTAGCAAAGTTGCCCTCAGTTCTTTATAATAATTACTACCCTATCAGTAAATGGAAAGGTTTTGATTTCACAAGGGCATGTGCAAATTGCAAGTTTTGCATTGCTCAACCTTAATCAATACTGTAACAGAATTAAGAGGTCCCAGCAACACTTGTGATCTTACCTAAGCTAATAAAAAACGAGCCTGCATAACTTCAAATGGGACCTCAGCTAATGCATTTGTAGATAGCTGATTACTACATTTCTCTTTCTTGTATCAATTTTCTTCTTCATTCAGGTAGTGACTAATAGAGTGTAGTGCTTTTTGGAGGATGGTACAATCTATCATTGCTGCTACAGTTAAAGGCTTTGTGTTGTCTCATTCATATCACCCAAATTACACTAAATTTCAACCCCAGCCCTGGTAATCTCCATCTGCTCTCCTGTTATCCTTAGTAATTACCACCTTCTAATATGCTGTTTACTTTATTGGTTTCTTTCATGTATTCTGTCTCCCCAGACTAGAATATAGGTCTGTTAAGGCAGAGTTTTTTTTTTTTTTTTTTTAGGGGGGTGGTTAGAGGGAGGGAATTGGTCTATTTTATTCACTGCTGTATTCCATCAAGGGCCTAGAACTGTACCTGGTAGAATCAGAATAAATTATTTGCTCTAGGAAGGAATGAAACCACTTGGTACAATTGTTGGACATGCTGTGTTGTATAATTTCTAATGTCACTTTTTGGCTCTGAAATGCCATGTTTCCAGATGCTTAGTATATAGTGTATGCTTCCTGAATGCCTGGCTGGTTGATTAAATAAATGGTTGAATCAAATGTTACATTACAATGATGGAAAATAATGTTGTCATTGCATTCAATAGCCTACCCTCTCCCCTAGCTGTTCCATAGACGCAGCTGGCCAGAGGGAAGGAGGCATGGAGAACAAGCATATATTCTCTTCTCTTATCTCTCCAGTGCTCAGCCAATTTTTAAAATAGAATTTAATGACCATCACATAAAGATGTCACTGCATCAGCAACTGTCCCCAAGCAGCTGGGAGATGGTAAAGCCTCCTCATCTCTCTGTGCTGACCTCTCCTGGGGGCCATGGAGGGACTTCCTGGGCCAGCTCACCTACTTCATTTGTAACCCAGCTCCCTGGATAGGGTATTCTGCTAAATGCACCCTCTCCTTGTAGGCCTCCCCTATGGTAATGCTCTTGCTACATGAGCCAGACAATTAGAGGTAATTGGGATAATCGGCATTTATTATGGCAATTTGCATTTCTACAGCAAGCAGCGCAGAACTTAGTATCCAGCTTGGGAATGTACTTTTGGGAGCCGGGCTGAATCCAGCTCTCCATTCTGATGCACGTTTCAGAGGCCACAGGATTTGCCCCTTCCATGCTCACAGGGGTCCTTGGAACATCATTAGGTATGAGTCTCATCAGAGGGGAGGATGCAGATCAGGGCCTGGGAATTAGAGAAGCGTCTCTCTCATCATCAGTGGCCTGGGGAAGAGTCTTCTGCCTGGAAGTAGCCTGGTCTGTGGCCAGACCCCTGGTGACTGATTTTTCACTACATTGACCAGATGTTTGACTTAATTGGCAGAATTGTTTCACTCTCTCAGCTGAGTTACTCAAAGCTTAGGCTTGCTGTTGGTGCAGAGACTCCACACAGGAGCCCACACAGGGGCTTCTGAACTCGCAACTGCTCCTGTATGCAGCCACCTTCTGTGGCGTGAACATTCCCCTTGTGCCAGCTTCATGGGCACTTTTTGTCCTTCTTATGAATGAGGGCAGCATTGCACAGGGCTTAGAACTGTTGGCTCTCTCTGGCAGCTTCCTAGATTTGACTCTCTTCCGGGTAACCATGAGTAAGTAACTTTGCCTGTTTGTGCCTGACTTGTTATAATGTGTATGTGCGGCCCCTAGCAGAATGCCAGAGATAAAGGTTAGATGTCCTCATGGAAAAGTTATCCAGCTACACCAAGCCTTCCTGTGTGTCCTCACCAGGCCACCCACAAGGCACAAGTGCCAAGTATCCCCAAAGAACACGGGGAAGAGTGCTGTGCAAGTTGGGAGAAGGGAGCAAATGACCTAGTTGTGGAGAACATGTAGGTTTTTCAAGGGGGAAGAGATGGCATTTGTTCTGGGCCCTAAGAGACTAATGGGATTAGGACCTGCAGAGAAAGAGATAAGACAGAGGCCAGTAGGAGGTGGGAAAGGGTGAGGTATGCATGGAGGGACATCCATAGCAAAGGGCACATGTCTGCATCTGTACTTGATATATCTCTATTTACTGTAAAAAGACAGTGCTTACAATTTCACTGCAATTCACCAGGGAGTTATATATCACACAGCCTCCTCAAGCCTCTTACTCAATTTTGTCACCCCTAGGCAAGGAGACCAGAGGAACATGTCATCGCCTACAATGGTGGTTCCTTTGGTCTAAGATTTACTCTGGTACCAGTCCCATCATAGGCTTTGTTCACTTTGTTGAAAAAGTAGCTGCTAAGGTAGAGAGACAATTTCCTTGGATTATTGGGGGAAATGAGGAAAATTAGATAGTGGTACCCACAGATTGCTAGACACTTCAGGGCCTCCCGACCTGCCTGCCTAGTAGAGGGACCTACTCTTCCTTTTTAGGGAAGGCAGCCATCTTTAGCCAAGCTCACAAGTAAGAAAATTTTTTTGGTTGCTACTGGTTCCATGTTCTTACAAAACATGCATGAAATTAACTAAAACCTTTGTTGTAGTGTCTTTTTATCCAGTGTATTAGTTAGGATAAAGGTGAAGTTGCTATAACAAAGAGTCCTGAAAGAGAGTGTCTTAAATAGATGGAAGTGTCTTTTACTCTCACAGAGTAGTCTAGTTCATTCTAGCTGGTGGGGCAGCTGTGTTCATCAATCATTCAGACCCAGATTCCTTCTATGTTGTCACTCAATCCCCTTGGGTACTGTGCTCATCTGTGTTCTTGGAGCTGGTTGCTGGCATATTTGAAATCTAGCTCATGGGAATTGGGAAGAGAAGCCATTCAGAAGAGCTTTTCTGTAAATCAAGGAAAGTAGAAGTCGTACTCACCACCGCTGTACACTTTTGTTTGGAGAATACACTGCCACATTGTCACCCTAGTAGAGGCTGGGAAATAGAGTCTCTGGCTGGTACTACTGTGCCCAGCCAAACCCTGTGATGGATAGGGTCTGTCAGTGTATGAAAGAAGGGTGATTAGTGATTCTGATCTATCTCACTCCCGGGCCAACAGAGAAAGCTGAGATTTGCTTCATGTTGCTCTGGACCATCACAATGTGCAGAACTGCAGTGGCCAGCTCTGGACTATGCCATGTGTTGCTGTTCTCTGAGAACTTTTGGCTATTTGCTGTCCCTATTTGCTATTCCCTGTTCCATTTTTCATGAGCATGTCCACTGCCTCATTCTCCCCACCCCCTAATACCTAAGGGTCATCACTGCCTGCATGTAGGCGGAACACTGTTTGGAGATGAAACCTCCATTCTAGAAAATGGCCCATTCCCCAATCTAATCTGGTGTAATTTCTACACTCATATTTACAAAGTAGTTATCAGTGGTTTCATCTGTTCCTCACAGTCACTCTAGAATAAAGCCTGGGCAGGGTTTTTCCACATGTTATAAAAGAAAAAAAAAAACATGCTCACTCAGTGAAGTTAAGTGATGTATTAGTTAGAATAAGCTAGATTATGATTTAGTAACAAGTAGCCTCCAATTTAAATACCTCAACACAACAAATGTTTATTTCTTATCTTCATCTTATTTCTTATCTACTGTGAGCCTGAATGACTCTTCTAGGCAGCTGTCCTCTATATGGTCCTCAAAGATTCAGGTTAAAAATGGCTCCATCTTATAACTGCAGATCTTGAACCATGCGGCCACCTTGGCATGCAAGGAACCATGCAGCCCTTGTGACAGCGCAAGTAAGAGAACAGTCACGTCTGGCAATGACATGTGTTGCTTCGGCTCACATTTCATTTCAGAGTCAGCAAGAGGACTGAGAAGTGTGGTCCAGCAGAGAAGGGGAGCTGAATATTTATGAGCACCAGTCATATCTACCACACATGTTTTATAAAACAAGACCCCATGACACATCAAGGCACCTTCACTCCTGGTATAACCGTAGGCTGCCAATAAGACAAGATTTGCCAATTTTTCCCTAGGAATAATAACAAATATTTACATATGTGATGGATAATATACTTTGGGGGTGCACGGGATAAAAAGACTAATCCCATACCAATAACTTCCTTATGGGATGCTGGACTTTTTTCCAGAGTAAGCAGCTTACTTATATATCAAGTCCCTAAATCCACATAATTAGGATCCCTTTTTTGGATTGGGACTCTGAGGAAAAACCCTTAAAATACACACACATCCTTCTTGGCTTGAAGACAGACATGTACAACCATCCATTCGTACCTCCATATGGCGACGATGGTCTTTGTGAGCAGAGACTGGGAACTAGCACAGGTATGTTTTGATAGGGAATGAGGAGGTGAAGGAAAATGTTGGGAGGGACTCAAGGGAGGTAGTTTGGATGGCTGTAGGGGATTGGATGAGTCTAAAGCTGAAGAGCTGCATGATTGGCCTATTCCTGATTAGACAAAAGCATGTGTAGAGATTCTGGGCATGCCGTTTTTCTTTGGCGTCAATGTTACTAAAGGAATTCTAACTGATATGATTCGGGCTACCTCTGAGACTGACTCTTAAGCCTTTGCCCTGTAGGGCCCAGCCACTCCTTTGCATCCTTCTTTTGTCTGTCTCTCATTGGAAGGAGTCATGAGCCTGCAGTCTGGGCCATGGTATAGGCTCTGTGTCACTATACAGAGACCTCAATGTTTTCTTCATTTGTAAAATGTAGATAAAAATATGAAATATTACCTATAGGGTTCTTGAAGACTCAAACAAGTCAGAAAAGACACCAGCTTTGTTAACTATAAGTGGCTGTCCAAGCAGGAGTTAGTGTCACCATCACCATCATCACCATCATTGTTACGTTGTGGCCTTGCTCATCTATGAGAGCACATGACCAAGATACAAAGATGTTAGCAATCATAATTACCCAGAGTAGCTGCACAGTCAGGCTCTTGCTGGCACAGGAAACAGATCTGTTGGACACACCTGGGTCTAGTTTCTCTCAATCTCTCCTAGATCCACCTACTTGGAGTTCATTGTCTTTCTCCTGGTTTTCTAAGCTGTTAGATGCCTCCTTTTAATATGAAATGAATTCACACTTCTGGGTATCTGTATTTGTTTTTTATTGTTGCATAACAAATTATCACAAACTTAGTGGCTTAAAGCAACACAGATTTATTGCCTCAGAGTTTCTGTGGATCCTCTGCTCAGCATTTCATACAGCTGAAGTTAATGAATTCCTATCCGTAGGCTTGGCTAGGAAATATTCACTTCTAATTTCTCTCAAACTTTTAGAAAAATCCAGTCCCTGGCAGTTACAGGCCTGAGGCCTCCTCTCTCCTGCTGGTTGTCGACCTGGGGGGCTCTCCTGCCTCTTAGAGGCTGCAGGCCACTGCTGCCGCCTGACCACAACACGATCCTCTGTCTTTCAAAACCAGCAGACGAAACATCAATCACACTTTGAATCTCTGTGACTTCAGGAAGGGCTCACCTAATTAGGTCAAGCCCACCAAGGATAATCTCCCTTTTGATTAACTCTAAGTCAGTTGATGAGGAACCTTTATGTATCACATCTGCAAAATCCCTTCTGCCATATAAAGTAGCATAATCACAGTAGTGCTACTCCTTTATTTCTTGAACCCACAAGACCCACCCCTGCCCCCTGATGATATCTGTGAATCTTGTGCTCCCATGCATGGTCAAGGCCATGAAATAATGACGATAGTGATGATGCTAATGATGATATTGCTTGGTAACTCCTAACATTTGCAGAGATCTTTATGGTTAATAAAGCTGTAATTATTGGCTTGTTTGTTTTTCCAGTGACCCTGGAGGGAATATTTACTATTTTTATCCCCATTTTACAATGTTTCTAGGAGCCAGTACCCCATAGGGAGTTAACTCCCCTGCACTTCTAGGTCATGCTGTTGGCCTCTTGGGAAGCTGCTCCAGAAGCCAGATCCCATGCCTTAGAGTGGGGTGAGTACCTATTCCAGACCCCAGATGGAACCCACTTGTCTGCATGGAAAACATGCTCTGCTGAAATAATAGGTTCTGCTGAGGTGACCACTGAGGTGTGCAAGTGGGTGATGGTCTAGGAGGCAGGGGAGGCCAAGAGATGGTGATGTGTTTGGTGGAGGGATGCAAAGCAATCTCACAGAGAGACACAGGCAACCACATGTGGAGGAGGGATGGAACACTACTGTGGGAGGCCACGTGAGAGAAAAGAAATGGTTCAACGGCAGAAGCAAGGGGAATAAAGAGGAGGGGGGAGAAGCAAGAGGTAGTAATTTATGTCAGTTATTTACTTTATAAATACATTTTTTTTATTATAAGGCAATAGATTTAAATTTTAAAAATGGGAACAGTACAAAAGTGTGTATAATGAAAAGAAGTCTTTTTTTATGTCCTAGATTTCCAGCTCCAGTTCTAAGAAAAACCTTTCAAAAATTTTCTGGTTTATACAATCAAAGATAAATAGAATGTAGAAGATAGGGGTGTGTGTGTGAGTGTGTGCGCGCGCACACGTCATTTATATTTTCTTTTTGAGACAGTCTCACTCTGTTGCCCTAGGTAGAGTGCTTTGACCTCAGTTTAGCTCACAGCAACCTCAAACTCCTGGACTCAGACAATCTTCCTTCCTTAGCCTCAGAATAGCTGGGACTACAGGTATGCACCACCACACCCAGATAATTTTTCCTGCTTTTAGTAGAGACGGGGTCTTGCTCTTGCTCAGGAGGGTCTGGAACTCCTGACGCCAAGCCATCCTCCTTCCTCAGCCTCCCAGAGCGCAAGGATTACAGGCATGAGCCACCACGCCCAGCCTATGTGTGTGTGTGTCCTTGTGGGGGATACCAATAGAATCTACTATATGTTAGGTTTTTCAACTCAGAATTTCACATATGCTATGCTATAGGTGAATATTCAAGTTATATATAGTCTTTGGCTATTATAAACACTGCTATAATTAAATCTTTGTATCTACATCATTGTGTGTAGGTGCAAGTATCTATGCAGAATAAAATCCTAGACGTAGAATTGCTGGATCAGAGGATGGCATTTAAATTTCTATAGATATTGCCAAATTGTCTTCCAACAAGTATGTCCTAATTTGCACCTCCCTCCCCCACAACGCTAACAGGCTTTGGTTTTGCTTGTTTTCCTGCAGCCTCACCAGTGCTGGCTATTATCAAACACCTTCCATCTCTACTAAACTCTTGGGGGAAAATGATATTGAACTGCTTTCATTTGCATTTCCTTATTTATGAGTAAGGCTGAGTATATCAGACATCAAAGGATCTGGTAGTCTGTCCTTTTGGTCTGGGGCACTCCAGTTTGGCAGAAGATCCTATTTCAGGGAACCTACTCCACACAATATGAGCTAGAGTAGAGGGATAGTCCAACACAAAAATCCCAGGGGGACGCGAATGTTAGTTCAAAGCAGAGAGCAAGGGAGAGGCTGGTTGCTGTTTTGAATCTGAAGAAATCATGGGCAGTGGCTGGACATTTATAGGATCATTTTGCTCAAAGTTTTGGCACATCCCAAAGAACTTTAAAATTAGTTTACTGTAGGGGATGGCCATTATCTATGACTTACTGATCCTGGGCACAGACACATCCCCAAGAGATGAAAAACTCTGTGAGTGATGTGGGCAAAACTCCAAATACTCCTGCACATCATCCAATCCTACTACACTTCCCTCTAGGAAAATGTCTTTGAGAAAAAAAAAAAAGAGTGGTTTTTTAACTCAGAGGGAAGAAGCATCTATATATAAAGTCAACTCAAAGAGACCTATGTGTGCCCAGAGAGGGTGAGGGCTTGGGGACTGTGGGAGGGAGAAAAGAAGATGGGGTTGACCCATTTGAGGAGTCATGGGGGGGCATTGCTAAGGGTGGTGGCAGTGGGCGCAGTGGGATGATGTTATAAGGATGCTTAGGTATTAGATCCTTATAGCTGGAGAGAGTTGAGAGGTCATCCCCAGCCCTGCCTTGTACCACAAGTCCCAACAGTGGCAGTTGTAACTTTGTGTTAGTGCTGAGAATGACAATATTAATGCCAGCTGAGTCCTCTCAGCACTGTGGCCACATCTCCAATCTCCAACGCTCCTCTTCCCTTTTCGTTCCAGCCTCCTTGCAGAACACACAACAGGGAAGCCCTTTTGGTTGTTTCCTGGGGAGAGCTGGAATGTCCACCTACAGTGGTGATCACCACCTTTGTCTGGTCTGGAGCTGGGGTCATTGAACATTCTCAATGAGGAAGAATCCACTGCTCTGTCATGCAGTTGGCCATGGCTCTCATCTCCTGCACTTGACAAGGGGTCACTCTTATTTTGCATAAATCACCCAAGGCTACAACAGAATCTCTTGCCCTGGACCCCAGGTGCGAAATGGTGGAATTTCTCTTACTAAAGTTTCCTGTATTTATTTTCTCTCTCTCCCCCTCCTCCTCCCTTTCTCTCTCCCTCTTTTCCTCTGTGTCTATGTTTGTATTTTCCTATCCATGTGCTAAGGAGTACTGGGGGAGAAGGATAATTTTATGATGTTCAAGCAGTGGGCTTCAGAGGAACCTTCCATATATTATTTCTCTCCTATTTCTGGTCTGTGCGGCTTTTCTCAGAGTCCTATTGGCCATCATTAAGGTTTTCTCGACTTGATGGAGCAATCAGGAAGGCTAGTCACTCAGTTCTTCTGAGGGTAGAGAGGCTTCCAGGGTAGAGACTTTTGGGAGAGTCACACTCACAGCCACAGACTACAATGAGCTCTTCTCTCCTCCACATCAGCATGCCCTGGGGTAAGAATCCAGTTGAGCCCAGGACTCACAAATACAGACAGTGATATCCTAACCCTAAATGGTGACATCATTGGCTACTGTGACTTTATTAGCTAATGTAGTTAATTCGGGATTATTGCTAGCTTGGGATGGCGATAATATCACAGGACCAAACCTATGATGTGGTTGACTCAAGATATGGATGATCTTGGACTTTCGATGTTGACCAGCCATGATTTTGGCCTTGAGGCCAGCTGATGCCATGGATGTTACATGGGGTGATCTAGAGAATTTCTGGCATGTGTTGTGACATTGAACATGAATTATAGTCTATGCCTTGCTCTTCATTCTTGGAAGGGTTTCACCATGGAGGTGAAATTGAACACTTCAGAAGTTTTCCCACAGTCTTCTACTAAAGTCCCTGGCCTTTTTCCATGCCATTGTTTCTCCTTGTATAGGAGGAAAGTTAATGGTGACCTGGGATATCTAAAATGTTGTTTGAGTTGAGAGAGTTACGCTTGGAAGTGACAATATGAAGGATGTACTAGATTCTGTTTCCTGGAAGACTGTCCACCTGAGCCTGTGAAGTTCTTGCTCACTCCACATCTAGAAGTGAGCCACGATGTGTTTCCTCATTGTCTCTGTGCAGCCAGACTGGTCCAGACCAAGAGAACATCCAAACAGGCATCCACTTGTACTTTGGGGGCTCCTACAAGGGGCTTCCTGCCTTCCCTAGGCACACAGAGCTGCATGTGCAACTAGGGAATGGCAGGAACCTGGCAAGGTTCTCACAAGGCGAGGCACACACAGGATGCTGCCTGCACTCCAGCTCTTCCTCATAATCGTCCAGAGACCAGGGTCAACACAGCACCACTGAATTCTGGTAATGAAATATCTGCTTTTCCCATCATAGGCTCGTGGCCAGTCCAGGGAGATGCTCATTAAGTGCAGGGCTGATAATTCAATCACCACAGGGCTAGACATAAGCAGAAGATGCTGCTTCCCCTAGGGCAGTGGTTCTCAATACATGGGTCTCGAATACTCTGGTTTCTCTTCAGATCGTATAAATCTTTCACCTTTTACTCAACACATGGGTCTCGACCTCTTTGTAACAATGAAAATACATCGAGGCATTAGGAAGGTTGAGAACCACTGCCCTAGGGGAAGAGCTTGCCTGTCCTTCCCCCGTTTCTCCATCTCTGGCCCCAAGCCCTTGAACTGGGACAGGTTCACAGATTAGGCATGTAACCCAGGTGTCAGGAGTTAGACCTAGTGCAGCAAGAGCCACATCTAGAAATCTCCAGCCTCTCTTTACACACTGGATTGAGGTAGACATGTAGTGGTCCAGAATCCAGTGAGGCCCCACTTCTTGCCAGGAGTTGAACTTTGGGGAAAATTACCTCCACTGTGAAGAATCTGTTGAAGGCTCTAGAGATTTTTCCAAAAAAATTGATTACACAAAATCAAAAATTTTGATTACACAAAATTCAGTACATAGTTTCAATAGTTCATAGACCCCATCAACCCCTCTATGGATTAAGGAGTAAAACAAACAAAGCCACCTAAACATCCTCTGCTGGATTATATTCCAGATATCTAGCTCCCTGGGTGTACATGTCTTCAGTTTGGGGGGAGCAATGATAGTAAAGTTAATAGTAATGTGCATGGAGATGCTTTTATGCTGCCTTTGAGAGGAATTACAGCTAGAGCCCATGTATAGACATGTCTAAATGTTGTCCTTCCATCAAGGAAAACATTGAAAACAAGGCTTTTCCTTCCTTGGAAAAGCCTCTGAAATTCTTCCTGGACCCTCCTTCCTCCCATTTTGAGTATTTAAAGAACTTAGTACTCCTAATGATGATCAGCTTTGTCTCCTTACATTATAGATTTATACACCTATGTCCTCTCAAAAGGAGGTCTACTCCCTGGAGGTGGGGACAAGCCTTATTTGTTTCATCACTAGCTGCCCCTCAGCACCTAAGACAGACTCTTTTGTATGCAGCAAGCACTCAGTAAATGTTCTCTGGATGCAGAGATGGGTAATAAATGAATGTCCTCACTGGGGTGTTGTCCATGTATAGCCAGCCTGTCCACAGTGGGATGAAGCAGGACATTGGACAAAGGCTGTGCACTTGGCCTTCCTGTAAGCTTCCAGATAGGTTCATCCCCCGTACACACCCACTCAGGGACATGGAAAAGACTGTTCCTGAGAGGAGATGCTCCTCCCTCCCTCCCGCCCTTGCAATATGCTCAGGGGCCCGTGACATTTAAGTCCAGTGAAATTTGTTTGTTTTCTTCCCAGTTGAAAATACCAACAAATGTCACCCGCCTTCCCTCCTCTCTCCCAACATGTGATCTGAGAGGCTAGGAGCTGGCAACACTAATGAGCAGCTCAGGTCTCCATGAATTAGCAGGGAGATGCAGAGATCTGCGTAGGGAAGGGGTGGGTATGCAGGTGGTTCAAGTAAGGGAAAGGTGAGCACAGAGTTAAAGGAAGGAAGGCATGGATGTGTGCTCAATGATGAGAAGGAGGAGCAAGAAAACTGTTCTACTAGCCATGACTAAGGGAACAAGGACTTGATAGTCCAAAATTTCTCACTGTTCCCAAGGACTTTTCCACAGTGTCCTGAAGTTTTTCTAGTTCCTTACATCTGTTCCAGTTACTTCTGCCTACCGTGTACCTTTCTCAGGGATGAAGCTGGAATGCCACCTGATTATTTCTAAATGAAATTACATCAGTTAGAAACAGGTTTCATTATGAGTGATAAAAACTAAAACAAACCAAAACAACACAAAGTTGCCTAAACAAGGTAGAATTTTGTCTCTCACATAACAAATACAAGAAGTAAGGTCCATATTTGACTGAATAGCATTACACCAGTGTCAATTGTACTATGGTTTATATAAGATGTTATCAATGGGGAAAGTACAGTGAGAAGTGTATAGGAACTCTTCATGCTATTTTTATAACATCATGCAAGTCTTAAACTTTTTAAAAATACAAAGTTTTGATTAGGAGAAAGCAGGAAGTCCAGAGCTTTATGTTGGTGACCACCAGATAGCCCAGTTCTTTGTTTTCTTTTTTGCATCTTCAACACCATGGCTACCACCTCATAGCCCAGGATGGCTGCTCGAGTTCTACCCACCTGTCTACAGTCCAGTCAGTAGAAAGCAAGAGAAAGAAGGTTGTGCCCTTTGTTTAAGGGTACTTGTGGGGTAGCACATACTACACATTTACTTACAACCTATTGGCTAGCACTGAGTCACATGACCACTCTTAGGGCTAAGGAAGGCTGGGAAATGTTGTCTTTATTTGGGGTAGCCTTGTCACGAAATAACACTTAGGGATTATCTTAATTTTGTTCAATTTTTATTTTTTAATTGTAAATTAAAAATGATATATATGTCCTGGGTTACAAAGTGATATTGTGATTTATAAATATATTGTGGAACAATTACAGCAAGTTAGTTAACATATTCATCGCTTCAAATACTTAAGATGTTTTTGTGGTGAGAACATTTGAAATTTGCTTTTTTAGCAATTTTGAAGTGTAAAATACTCTATTATTAGCTATATTGAGCATGTATGCTTGGGGACTCTCACTAGGGAAGAAGGGTAGAATAGACATTAGGGGACAACCAGGAGCTCTGTATGGTCACCCCTTGGAGGAGGAGCAGAGGGTGGGTGTCAAATAAGAGACAGTGGATTTATTTACCCATCTGAGTCTCCAGGCTGACCTTCCCAATACCCCTCCAACCTACAGCAGGAAGTTGCTCTCGCTTCCTTCTTTTAGCAAAATAGACCCCATCCTGCTTACTCAGTCTATGGGTCCTCCATCCTCAATCTATGCATTCTCCATCTTCAGTTTATTGGTCCTCCATTCTTAATCTGTGGGTCCTCCATCCTCAGTCTATTGGTCCTCCATCCTCAGTCTGTGGGTCCTCCATCCTCAATCTATGTGTTCTCCATCCTCAGTCTATGTGTCCTGCATCCTCAGTCTATGGGTCCTCTATCCTCAGTCTGTGTGTCCTCCATCCTCAGTCTATTGGTCCTCCATCCTCAGTCTGTGTGTCCTCCATCCTCAGTCTGTGTGTCCTCCATCCTCAGTCTGTGTGTCCTCCATCCTCAGTCTATTGGTCCTCCATCCTCAGTCTGTGTGTCCTCCATCCTCAGTCTGTGTGTTCTCCATCCTCAGTCTAAGTGTCCTGCATCCTCAGTCTATGGGTCCTCTATCCTCAGTCTGTGGGTCCTCCATCCTCAGTCTATGTGTCCTGCATCTTCAGTCTACGTGTCCCGCATCCTCAGTCTACGTGTCCTCCATCCTCAATCTATGTGTCCTCGGTCCTCAGTCTACGTTTCCTCCATCCTCAATCTCTGGGTCCTCCATCCTCAGTCTGTGTGTCCTGCATCCTCAGTCTATGTGTCCTCCATCCTCAGTCTATGTGTCCTCCATCCTCAGTCTATGGGTCCGCCATCCTCAGTCTGTATGTCCTGCATCCTCAGTCTATGCTTCCTCCATCCTCAGTCTATGGGTCCTCCATCCTCAGTCTGTGTGTCCTCCATCCTCAGTCTGTGTGTCCTCCATCCTCAGTCTATGGGTCCTCCATCCTCAGTCTGTGTGTCCTCCATCCTCAGTCTATGGGTCCTCTATCCTCAGTCTGTGGGTCCTCCATCCTCAGTCTGTGGGTCCTCCATCCTCAGTCTGTATGTCCTGAATCCTCAGTCTATGCTTCCTCCATCCTCAGTCTGTGGGTCCTCCATCCTCAATCTATTGGTCCTCCATCCTCAGTCTATGGGTCCTCCATCCTCAGTCTGTGTGTCCTCCATCCTCAGTCTATGGGTCCTCCATCCTCAGTCTGTATGTCCTGAATCCTCAGTCTATGCTTCCTCCATCCTCAGTCTATTGGTCCTCCATCCTCAGTCTGTGGGTCCTCCATCCTCAGTCTATTGGTCCTCCATCCTCAGTCTATGGGTCCTCCATCCTCAGTCTATGGGTCCTCCATCCTCAGTCTCCTTGACTCCACAAGGGAAGTCGGAGGCATTCAGCTTCCTTGGCTCTGCTTTATGTCAAAGGGTAGGAGATACTTATGTGTGTAAATTAGGAAAAACAATTAGATTTACCCCAACCTGGCACTCTCTCCAAATACCACCCCACAAGTCAGGGGGTAGAACCTAAATATTCATTAGTGACTCAGTTCTTTGGTTAAGTCTATGCAGAATTCCCAGTTAACATGATCAGCCATTCATATTTTAGCTGTCTACAGTATTTGTTTGATTTTTTTCTTTTATTATTGCAGCAAGATAAGGATCCTAAAAGCTGAAGGCTAGAAGAGGATTCAAAGATCTCATTACCCTGCCTCTCCCCGTTGTACCTTAGAAACAATCCAGGGGAGCAGGAGCGATGTGGAAGGCCATGGTCACACCCTGGCAGAGGTGGCTATCTTCTGGCTTCAAGTTTATTCTAGTCTACTGATTCTCAGAATATTTATTTTTCACTCGCTGAAGCCGGGGGAGGTGGAGTCTGCAGGGTGGCACTCATTAGCTAAGTACTCCAAGCCCTGGGGGTTGCAGGAGAATCACAAAACTCACTGCCTCCAGCATGCCACGCACTGGTTCGGCTTCTCCCTGTCCTAGTGGGAAGGTGTCAACTGCCTCCCCAAGTCAGCAAGCCCTTAAATCCTGAGTCTAGGTGCTGCATGTGAGTGGGAGAGGAATTCACACTCCTGCCCCTCTAGGGACTGTCACGAAGGACATTGCCCAGGAGACCCAGCCTCCTGATCTCTCACCACTTGTGCTCTGACCCTGGGAACACTCCTGACTTTGACATAGCAAGGCTGGGTATCCCCACCCTGAAACTTTGGGGCACGCTCCCCATTCTTGCTCAGTTAATTATCAGTTAATATTAGCACTTGATAATAAAGTGGTGACTGACTAGAGCCTGGAGTATATTTGTTGTTTGGCAGGCCCGGGCTGGATTCAAACCCAC
Organism: Perodicticus potto; assembly: GCA_963574655.1. NCBI lineage: Eukaryota > Metazoa > Chordata > Mammalia > Primates > Lorisidae > Perodicticus > Perodicticus potto. Next base: position 49,268 of record CAUYRH010082026.1, read on the forward strand.
CAGCTCTGGTGTATGTGGCTGGCACCTTAGTGGAGTATATTTTGTTGGTTGGTTCTAGTGGAGGAGAACATAGGTGAGTTCTAGGGTCTCTAAACTCTGGCTTATCTACTGAGCTGTGTGAGAGCCCAGAGGGATGAACAAGCCTCACCTCATGTGTAAAATCAGGATAATTATCACATTCCCTTCATTGGGGTGGGGGTACAAAATAGGTTAAAGCAGAAAATGTTTCGCATGTAGTTGGTATTGAACAGTGTTCACCGTTAGAGGAAAATGATGCTCATCGACATGTGAAGTAATGAAGAGTGAGAATTACTTGAGCTAAACTCAAGTCTTTCACCTTCCGAGAAATATACAGATAAATAAGGTCTGAGGACAAGCTTTTTAAAGATTCTAATCTGAGGCCACAGTTATTTAGTTTAGGTGGATGAAGACATCACCAGGTAGTGACAGCCCTGCCTGTGACAATGTTCAAAGTTGCCAACTTTGGGCTCAGCACCTGTAGCTCAAGTGGCTAAGGCGCCAGCCACATACACCAGAGCTGGCGGGTTTGAATCCAGCCACCAAACAACATTGACAACTACAACCAGAAATAGCCGGGCATTGTGGCGGGCGCCTGTAGTCCCAGCTACTTGGGAGGCTGAGGCAAGAGTATGGCTTAAGCCAGGAGTTGGAGGTTATGTGAGCTGTGATGCCACAGCACTCTACCAAGGGTGACGACAGTTTGAGGCTCTCTCTCAAAAAAAAAAAAAAAAAGAAAGTTGCCAACTCTGGGGAAAGAAGAAAGACCGAGAGCTGAGAGTGAGGGGAACGTCTAAGTCTGGGATTAATGTCATAATGTGTTTGGGACTGTAAACATAATTAACATGTTTACACAGTAGAAAGTGAGGCACAGACTGGGGCCATGCCTTACTTGAGGTTAATGAGGTCAGTGGCTTCTTTTGCTTCTCCCAGAGGAAGGAGAAATACAGTGTTGGAGAACTAATATCATGAGGAGGAACTATCGGGCCACGTGAGGAGAAGCAGCCAGTCTGAGGGGAGACACAGCCCTGCCCTCAGAGTGCCTCAGACTGAGGGAAGAAACAGCCCTGGCTTCCCTGGGAGGTCGAGCTTAAAGGAGAGGCAGGGCAGGTGTTGCTTTTGTCATTTGTCCCTTGCCCTGCACATCGCTTCCTTCCACTGGAAGATAATTGTTCTTCCTTCTGTCTGGCTTGCTCTGTCTTGCCTTTAATAGATTGCAGTCTCCCAGAGGACAGAAAGGAACTATTTACTCAGAGTCTGTATAGAGCTCAGAACAGCAGGCGCTCAATAAATATTTATAACCACTAATGATTTAGCACAACAAACTCGCTTAACCTCAGCTACAGAAGCCTGGGAAACAGCATGCAACAGCTGTGCGGCCGGGGCCATCGATGGAGAGGAACATGCTGGGAAAGGAGTTACTAAAAGCATCAGAGTGGATGGGCAGAGTAACCTACCATTTCTCCTCTGTGGCCCCCACAGTAGGTGGCTAAAATGTGCCCCTGATCTGCAAGGACCTTAGGCAGTTTTGCCTTAGAAGGGTCCTTCTTTCCTTAGAAAAAATTCTGTCATCACTAATGGCCACATTTCTTGTGGGCAAAGAGGCATCCTATACCCAAACACAGCCTGGCTGGAGGAAGATTAGATTATCACAGCTCTGCATTAATTTCTACCTGTCTAACCTACAAATTTCCTAAACTAGTGGTGAGGACCCCTGGGGATGCTGAGTTCTATGAATATATTTTACATTTTAGCTTTTTATTTCAATAGCAATCTAAAATTTATTTTTTACCAAAGCTTCTATTTGAGAATAGCTAGTTGCAACTTAAAAACAGTTTGCAGAATAAGAACTGCAATGGGCCAAATAGTTTTGAGATTTTACTGTGTGCCCAGCCCTGCTTAAGTTTTTTATAGGATTGAGTCAGTTACTCCTCACAATAACTCTGTGAGATTATCCAGTTTTACAGATGAGGAAACCGAGGCATTGAGAGGTTAAGCAACTTGCCAAGGTTATAGGATGGGGAAGAGTCAAGCCAGGATTCAAGCTGAGGTGAATGGTTAGTGATTAGGGTGGCTGGACTCCGTAGGCTGTGTGATTACCACTGGCCACCTTGTCACTAAGTTAAACTGCTGAAGAAAACACTTCTCAAGCTGGGGCTCTTGAAGAAACCTCCTTAAACAGGTTCCTGTAACTGTCCACCCGTGGGAGATCTGCCTCTGTCCAATCACAGCACCTCAAATCTCTGTTTTTCCTTCTAGAATGTCCTCATGAAGAAAAGTAGCCCTGCCTGCTGAAATTCTACCCCTATCAAGGCTGTATTCAGGGCACCTCCTCTGAGAAGCATCCCCTTGCCCTTGTTGGTGGGAGGGAAGTCTTTCACAGAATTCTCATAGCATTTTGTCAATTTCTTTTTTTTTTCCTCTAACTTGAGAACAATGTCATTTCTCAATGTGACGAGGGTCACATTACACCATACCTGGGCTGAGATTACAGCTCTGACTTTTGTTGTAAGTTATTGAGTAAGGTATGTAAGCTTCCCGAGCCTCAATTTCTCCACCTGTAAGTGGGCAGATAGTATTGCATTACTGAATGGTTTAGATGAAATAGCATGTGTAAATAGTAAAGTGTCAGACCCCCTGTAGACACCTCCTTCCTCCTCTGGATTGTAGTTACCCAAATATGTGCTATAAACTCCTCCTGAGAAGAGGTGTCTCCTCCATCCTACCCCTTCATGCCCATATGCAGCAGTGCTCCACAGAAGCCTGATCAAATGGCTGAATCAGTGCTGCTGGATAAAGCGTGTCCCCATATCTGTGGGGGTAGGGGTGGGGTACAGCAGCTGCAGGAGGGAGGGATTAATTGCACTGGTCCAGATCTTGACTCCAGAGAAAGTCTCCAGGGAGGAGAAGGCAAAGGCAAAAAAAGAAAGAAAGAAAAGAAAAAGAAAAGAAAATGATAAAGAAGAGAGAGGCAGAGAGAAGCAGAAGGAATCAGGGGGCCAGTGTGCTAGGGTGATCTGACTCTTCACTGCTCTCTCCCCAGATTTTATCAAAACAAGGCTGGAAAGAAACTTGAATCAGTGACCACTTCATCCCCACCATCTAGCCAAATTGCCCAAACGAGGAAAGTGAGGCACAAAGAGAAGTGGCATGTTGACATCCAAGGAGGTGCAAGGCTGGTTCAGGGCGGGGACCCAGCAGACAGAACCCCTGTCCCACCCTCTTCCCGCTGCATCAGGCCGTAGGTGAGAGGCAGGGTGCTCCCACCCCAGCCTGAAGAAAGGCAATATTAGGAATGCAGAGAGCAAATCCCAGGGTAATGGAGCCTGGTGTTTGCAATAAAAATTTAAATGTGCTGTCCTGGTGGCAACAGCAGCTTTTATCCGATCAGCCTGTCAGTGCTTTAGAAGGCTGGGTTCTGTAAATGGGAAAACCAAATTGAATTCATATTTACTGCTCTTGAGTCTGTGGGGTTTATTGTTTCCAATGGATTAATCTCTCTCCTCTCTCTCCTTTTCCTTTCCCCCATCCTTTTCCTTCTCCCCCTCCTTTCCCTCTTGCTTCTCTTTCTTGTACTCCTAAGTGGTTCCATTATCCAACAACTCATTGGAAAAGTTGGCAGGGAGAAGGGCCCACTGTCTGTGCAGATTCTTTGCTCCTCCAAATAAGCTCTTCGTGTTCACCTGCCCTGCGCTGTGCCCGGGCATGCCGACCCCATGAACACCTGCATGCCAGTTCTCTTAGCCTCTGCTTCTGGTGGGTTCGGCCACTAGGGGTGAGGGGGCAAGTGGCCGGCTCCCTCCCAAGCTGTAGGTTATCTCTGGGTCGTATCTGTCTACTCGGGACCACCACTTCTGTTGGGCAGCTCTTGCCCCTTGTCTACATCCTGGGCTGGTTCTTGAAACTGCTGCGTGCTTTGGTCTCTTTGGGTGTGGGATGAAAGAGCGAAAGGCTCTTCTCTGTCGTTAGCCCCCGGGTACGGCACCGCTCATTCCTCCTTCCCCTCTATACATAGTCCCTGGATTAAACTTCCCTCAGGCACTCCTGTAACTCTGTCATGTGTTTACTCAGGGGACCCTGACTGTTAATGAGTCTCTGCCCCTTCTCCCCAGGACTGGGGTGACACAGGAGAGCAACGGAACAAACCAGCAGTCAGGGGCTTCTGTCCCATTGGCTTTTGTGAAGGGGGAGGGCAGATCGGGGGCTTAGGCTCCCCCAGCTTTCTGGGGCGGCATCTGCAGTCAGCGCATGGGCTGAAGATGGGATGTTGGCCTCGTACTTGTTTGCCCACGCATTTTCTGGAAGCCCTGCCCCGTATCTCACCTTGCCCCTGTAGTGCCTGCCTGGTAGAGACCTCAGAGCTGCCTGGGGCATGTGAAGTGGGGCAGCCTGTTATGGGATCTCACAAATAGTCCCTTTGCTATGTGGCTTTTTTCTATGACTTAATGTCTGCTGAGGGAATTTGTAGGTGCTCAAAATAGTAGAAGTATTTCCAAATGAAAAATCATGGTATTTTTGTGTGTCTTGATAACCTGTAAGTCCAGACTGGCCAACCAGTGAGGATTCTGATCCAAGGCCAAGGGAAGACCAGACCTTGGGAGTACAACAGGAGATTGCTTTTCCAACAACCGTGTTCTCCACTGCGGCAGCCACCCACATGCTGCCCACAAACAGGCAAAATGAAACATGCCAATACACACCCTTCAAGAAGGAAACTTGATTTTCTAAATTCTTTTTGTTTTAATAATCAGAGGTGTTATCAGGAGCCAAAGATTTAATATGCCATGCTTCCGGTCCTACCAAATGCATAGCAACAGGGCAGGGTGCTAACTACAGGCCTGTGTAATGAGACTGTGTCCTCAGAGAAGCCAGAGGACACAACATTCACAGCACTCAGCCTGGACCTGTCCTGCAAGGACCCAGCATTGCTTTGCAAGAGGGGCCGACCCAGGCCCTCACCAAGGCCCCTGAAGGGGGTCAGGGGGCACTGGGGCAACAAAACATTGCTAAAATCAGCCTCAGTCCTGGGAGGCAGAACTTGGGTCTAGTCTGGGCATAAAGAAAGAAAACACAGTTGTGTACTCAGGAAGCCCCTGTGTAAGGGGGAGACACGGCCTTGTACTCATGGAGCACTAGTCTCAGGGAATACAGGCCCAGTCCTTGGGGAGCCCAGTCTGAGGGAAGACATGGCCCTGTCCTTGGGGAGATCTCTTCTGAGGGGAGACATGACCCTATCCTCAGGGAGCCCCAGTCTGAGGGGAGACAAGGACCTCTCCTTGAGGAGACCTGGTCTGAGGGAAGACATGGCCCTGTCCTTGGGGATCCCCAGTCTGAGGGGAGACATGGCCCTGTTCTAGAAGAGCCCCAGTCTGCTGAGGAACATAGGACCTCTACCTCCAGTGACTTTCAAGTCTGATATCAAGGTCAGATGTCAGCCCATAATTACATAATCTTGACACAGTGAACTTTTCCGCTACCCAGACTTTGCCTAGCCTCTATGCTGGGTGGCTTGGAAAAGAAAAGCCAATTTTAATTTTAATACTTGCCAACTATAATGAGGAGAGTAAATCATAGGGTGACCATCCACCAGCCAAGTGGAAATGAGTTTTGGTTTAACTGCCTCTTTGAATTCTCCACCCCACTGCTCCTTTCATTAGCCTGTCCTACAAAGACCCAGGCTTGGGTGCTCCCTGAGTGTGGATACCGGGGAAGGGCCAGAGGGTGCCCGGAGGTCGGGGTGCTGGCCAGTCAGCCAGTCAGTGAGCAGGAGTGCTCTTCCATTTAGAGGAGGGAAGATGTCGGGGTTGAGACAACAAAGCCTGGGCCTGACACTTGGGCCTGCAGAGGAAGACCTTGGGGAAGAAAGGCCTAGAAAGACCTTGGTGCCTGGAAACGTATCGCTGCATATCCACTTCCACCGTCACGCTGTGCGGTGAAAAGGGAGGGAGTGGGCCCTCCCTTCCCACAGCTGGATCCTCTCTTGAGAACTGAAGATGCTTGAAATATAGGTTTGGGGTGGAGGTGGGGGTTTAGAGACCGAATCTCAAAAGTCCTGGCTGAATCAAAGCTACAGTTTTGCTGTGTACCAGCAAAGCCCCCTCCACTCACAGCTGAGGACAGGCGAGGAGGCTGACAGGTGGGAACGGAGGGCCAGATCCAAGGCCTTCTAGATCCTTAACTGCAGCCTTGTTCTGTAAGTTTTGAATTCAGTCAAAAGGCCTCACTTAAGGATTTAAAAGGCCATCTGTGACCTTAGGGCTGCAGGTTCCCCACCCCTGGCCTAGCCTAGATTGATGCTGAGAGCTGCCAGCCGTGTCTGTCTGTGTCCCCAAAGCAGGAACAGATCACTCACAACCATGGAGATGAATGCATTTGAAGTTGACAACATGGCAGCAAAACAGCATTTGTTTCCATCAAAGCTGAACAAACAAGCTCTGCTCCCTCTCCCTTCCCCAGGCTGCCTCGCTGGTAAAGCCAGGCCGTCCCTGCCCACACAGCCCTCTGTCAGGAAGCACACCCGTTCCCTGACTCGCTCACCTCCATTCACGCGACACCCCCTCACTCAGTCACACGCACCCGCTGTCGCACATGGATCTTCCTCACACACACACCTCTCCATTCACATTCCAGCCTCCGCGATCACACCCCTCACCCCACCCAGGCACGGGCCTCCCTCCATTCATACACACGCTTGTTCACACATCGGCTGGCACATGTCTCAAGACGACAGACGGCTTAGTGCTCCTCAGCCCCAACCGTGAACACTCTAGGTAGAGACGTTTTTCCATTAAACGATTACTATTATTACTACCAATCATTCGTGTGGGAACGGAGAGCTCCTTCCTCCACGAAGTTGCTAGTTTTTCTTAGTCACCCAGGAGAATGTACGTGGCTTTTATATCACTGTTTATTTCCCTGCATCTCGCAATTCCACAGTGGCCCAAGCTCAGTTGCTGCCTTATGTAATGACAGTTATAATTAAGAAGTTTGCCTTGGGCTGGATTCCCCAGAAGTGGGACAATGATTTGAAATGAGGATTTGAGTGTAAGTGGTTTATTTGGGTGATGATTGCAGGAAATGAGGTAAGAGAAATGGGGGAAATGAGATAGGAAGGGAAGGAGGCCCATATAGAGTGTGTTAAGGAGCAGGTGACTAGGAAGGGAAACTGAGGCTCACCCCCACTGGGGGCCTTTTAAGAGACTGTGTAGGATGTGCCTCAGAGTTATCCCATGTGGTATCCTCCATGTCCCTCATTAGCACTGGTTGGGGACTGCTCTCTGGGCACATTAATCCCCCGGCATGACTGGTCCGCCCTCCAGGGGTAAGCATGCTTTTGTAGCGAGTCAAAGGGTGCAGGGTGTCAGAGCTGCCAAGGCCTATGACTGTTTGTGCTAGAACATGAGTTCATTCACTCAGTCACTCATTCATTCTCTCATCACCTGTATCCCAGGTGCCTACTCCCTGCCAGGTACTGGGTTTGCTACTGCCAGTTCAGAAATGAACAATATACAGTCCCTGCCAACAAGGGGTTCCCGGGTGAATGGGGGTAGAAGGCAGACAAACATGATTATATTGCAACACAATAAAAGCTATCATGACTGCATGAACACAGAGGCATAATGCTGTCACTGAGAACAGAGAGGAAGCAGTTCTGAGCTTAATAACTTACTTATGATAACAATTGCTTATCTCGCACCGTGGAAGTTTGAACAGAGCCTAAATGGGCTCATTCTGCCCTTTTGATGTTTTAGACATCACCTCCCCCCACCTTTCCTGTTGTCTATTCCACCAAAGACTGCTCTTTTTACCCAGTTTATGAAGAAGTTTGGGGCTTCAGGATGGGTGTCTTGCCCCCACGGCTTGTTTGGAAATAGCACAGGGAATGCTCTTGCCTGTTCCATGTGGGTGTCTTTCTGCAGCAAGCAAACTAGAACCTTCTGAAGACAGGGGGCTCCCTGAGGGATTTTCTCTCTTTCTTCTCTCCCTCCCCTCTCTCCTACTCTTTAATTCTCATCAAATTAAAAGCTGTGATTCCACAGTCAAAACAGGAGTTCCCTGAGATCAAAGGCTGCGCCTCCCCTGTCAAAGCTCTCTGGGGTCAGGGACTCTCTCCTGCCCGGCACACCCTCACTGACCTTTGCCTTTTCTTCAGGCTCTAGAAGGATCCTTACACAGGATGGCTTTGGGGAAGGGTTTGGGAAATCAGACGCTAACTTGTTTTTCTTACCCTTCGAAGCAGCCCCAGTCCATCACTTCCTGAGAGTCTGAGGGCACCGTTCAGGGAGGTGGATGTACTAGTCCTGGGCCAGGGCAGGGACAGAGGCTTTTCCCAGGAGCTGGCAGTGGAGTCACCCTCTGGCAACTCCCACAGCAGAGAAGCAGCCCCAGTAGCTGTCTCTGTGCCTGTGCTTCCTTCACCCAAGTGGAAATCGAGTTTCCCTTTCCCACCCCTCATCCTAGAGTGGGTCCCTCCAGTATTATGTGTGGGGAGCAGTTTTGGTCTGGGAGGGGAAGTCTGGAAAGAGAGGCTACTGCCTCTGCCTGGCACATCCCCTCCCCTCCCACTCTTATTAATTCACACTTTCTCGGCCTGGAGCACCCTGGAGGGACCATTTCTTTTTACCTGAAGCAGGGACAGGCATCTTACTTGATTTACAGGCTCCAGGGGCGGGTGGCTCCTCAACTGGTTGCTAAGGTATCTTTTAAATGGAAATCAGGGTGGAGAGATATCACCTATATCGTGTCAGCCATCTGCTAAATGTTGCCTCTTCTGTCTGGAACAGCTCGAGGTGGTTGTGACAGGAAGGCAGAGCCCAGGGGTGGGGGAGAGGGGAGGAAGGCCTGGGCTTGGGAGGAAAGTCTGTGGTCTATAGTCTTTAAGCCAAGGAATAGGAAATTTCCTTTACAGCCACCACGACAACTATTTTTCTTTCCACTCTCTCCTCATCTTTCTTTTTTCCTTATATTTTAAATATAAAATCCCATCTGGAGGCTTTGATTACAAACCAACAGCCTAGTTCTGCAGCTCTATGTTTATTGCTAGGATATATTTATGAATGTGTGTGTGTGTGTGCATGTATGTGTGTGACCCTCCACCATCAGGGCCTGACAGGTGGGTCTTTCTAAGCCAATTAGGCCTCTGCTGCTGAGAATACCAGCGTTCCTTCCAGGCCCAACCCTAGGCAGGAAACACAAGTGCCCAAATGTAGATGAACAGCTGGGTTGTCACCGTTACTAAGCAATCCTGTAGTGGGAACAGCCAGTGTTTCCATGTACACCAGGCACAGGAAAGCCTCTGGAGGGGACTTCTCTACTCTGAGCAGGGCCTGGAGCCAAACAATCCTTACCTTAAATTCTTCCCAGGGTAGCTGGAGGAATTCAGGCAGCCCCAAACCTCCTGGACCCTTACTTCCTAGTAGTTCTACTGGGGCCAACAATACTCAGGGCCACAAGGTATGCTGGGCCAGGCTGCACTGTGCAGGTTGCTCAGTAAAAGGGTCCTACACGTGCCCAGTGGGGACACCTTTCTACCTGCACCAAGACACATTTATGTGCTAATGACAGCACTTAACCTTGTATAGTTGTGAAGATCATATGAAAAAATCCAATCAAGGGAGGAAGGAGATACGGTTTCTATCCTGGGTAAATACCCAAGACAGGATGGGTTCTCTGGCGCACTGTAGGGCTGGGCCTGGGGAAATGTTTCTCTTCCTCTTCCAGCTCTCCAGTTTCTGCCTCTCCTTGTTAGCCCCCTCCCTCCGCCCCCTCCCAGTGCAGACTCATAGGCATTCTGAGCAGACAAACGCTCCCTCCTCTGAAGATGGATTCCTCCTAGAAGGCTGATTCTGACATTTGATACCAGCATCCATTTCAGAGTCCGGCTCTGACCCCCACACACCTCTCTCAGCTTTGCCCACAAATAATCCCATGGCCCCTCCTGCCCACTTGCATTTGGGTCTTTGCTCCTCGTCCTGAACCTTTTCTCCTAATTGCCACCTCTCCTTGTTCCCCTCCACCACCTACACCACCCTGAGATGCTGGGAGGGATCTAGGTCTGGGGTTCCCCCTGACAGCATTCCTGCCAAAAAGAGAGAACCCCTCACCTGGGACATGCAATAATTACATATATTCATCATGTCTTCCTGTCTCCCTCCTAATTTGGGGTTTAAGCCGCCTTTTGTTTAGCTGTTAGAATAATAGTGACAGTTCTCCAAATGCAATTTTAATTAAGATTCAATAGTCACTTCTCTGTCAGTAATCTGCTATGCTGATTACTTAAAATATATTTACCCAGCTCTATTATGGCACAGATTTGAATTCATTAGATGTTTGTTAATCCTCCACAAACTTTTTCTTTTTAAATGTGGTTTGTTTAGCATAATTTACAAGGGCACAACTGTTTGAAACAATGGACCTTGTGCCTCTGAGGCTCCAGGGTGTGCATCCCAAAGTGCCTGGGCCTCACCTGCTAGCTGCCACCACTGGCTGCTTTCCACCAGAGGGCACAGAAGGCAGGTGACAGAGCCAAGGGTGGAAAAGCCCAAAGGCAGGCAGCCCATCCACTTTGCACAGAAGAGGTCCATATGGGCCAGGCTCCCAGGACACAAGGGGAGGGTGGAGAGAGGAGCTGGAGAGACAAATGGAAGATGTCCAGCACATGGATAGCCTTGGCCCTGGATTCAGGTGTTCCTGACAAATATCATTTCCTGTGTGCCATGACTTGAAAATGTTGGGAAGTGCTGGTTAGCCATAGAACACAGCAGCATTAACTGATGAGATCTCATAAGGAATATGGCCTTTCTCATGGGGACCTAGAACACTACCCCCTACAAAGACATACACAAATCACCACCTCCTGCTTAGTTAGCAAGGGACATCTTTGCATATGGCTGTCCCTATGTACAGGGGCACCACTCAACTCTAGTTGAGTAGTCGCAGTGGCCAGTCACTCTATGACTATAATGAGTCTTGGCAAGTATAGCTGAAAAGCCCAAGAGGGCTCAACACAGATAGAGAAGATTCCCTCTTGCTCCATTAGGCCCCAGGTAAGTAGGGATCTAGAAGGCCAGAACACATTTGAGCACAGAGCAAAGTGGAAGAGGGGAAGCTTCTATATATCAACACCTGTGACCAGGTGACTGCTGTTAGGGTGAGCTGCTTTACTTTAGAAAGGAGCTTAGTGAGAACAGGGGCTGGCTGAATGGGCAGTTGGTCATGGGATGCTCAGGGCAGAACTGTGTGGGATTGGCCACTGTGGCAAAGGCTTTTCATGAGGGTACCTATAATGAAGAAGATGAAAAGAAAAAACATCCTTTAGAACAGGTCTGCACAATTTTTCTGTGAAGGACAAGATATTAAATATTTTAGGCTTTGTTAGCCACATATTATCTGCTGCAATTACTCACCTCTGCCATTGTAGCACAAAAAAGTAGCTACAGGCAAGTACATGAATGAGCATAGAGATGTTCTAATAAAACTTTATTTACAAAACTAAGTGACAGGTTATGTTTGGTCTATGAGCTACATAGTTCACAGTACTTTCCCGTATAGTAGCCAGTAGCCACATATCACTATTGAACATTTGAAATGTGCTGTCAGGGTAAAAGACATACTAAATTTTGAAGACTTCATCAAATCAAAGAATGTTAAACATTTAATTAATAATCATATTGATAATATATTGAAATAATATTTTGGATATGGAAGTTAAAACTTGTTATCAAAATTAATTTTACCTGTTTCTTTTTACTTTTTTTTAATATGGCCACTAGAAAATTTAAAATTACATTTATGGCTCACATTGTATTTCTACTGGACAGTACTGCTTTCTCTGGATAAAATATAGTGTAAGCCTTTGGCCCTTGAAAGCTTTCAGGTAGGAGATTTAAAGAGACACAATAATGGAATTCAACTGTGTATAATAAAGTATATGTTTGGAATAGGTTTTAAAATATACTACAAATCCTTTTTGTTTATCAGCTAGCTAGTTTATTTGCATCTATGTTGCTCAAACTGGGAGCTAAGGAACTCTACTTCCTCAAGATATTAATAATTGTTGCTCAAAAAAGGAGTGTCTTCATAGTAAAAAAAAAAAAAAGAGAGAGAGACTAATGCAAAATTAAACATTAATCTGGTATCTTTATTGCAGCAGAATTTTCCTACTCTTCTAAACTTGCTGATGTGTATAGAGCTTTTGCAAGAGTAGGCAGCACTTCCCCCAACTTATTGGCCTTAGCCATTTTTGCAGAACCCTAATTAGTGCTTCTAGAAGGCAATTTGAGAAATTGCACGCATGATGCTACACAACCAGTGTGCATGATTTTTTAAAAGTCCAACTCAATTCGTTGTTTTTAGCATAGCATAAATAAAACCATACTGAGGAGAACATGAAACAGTGAGAAAAGTGTAAGATTTAGAAGGACAAAGACCTAAGTCAAATTTTTATTCCTTCCTTACCTAGTCATTCACGCAAAAGCACCTGCTGTGTGCCAGACAGGGCTTTAGGCCTGGGACAGATATTGGTGAGTAAAAATAAGCCCCTTCCTTTTAGAGCTTTATTACCAGAACAAAAGCAAACAAATAAAAAACAAGACTATGGAGTATGTTAGGTAAGTTCCAAGTAGAAAACAGAAAGCAGAGAAGAGGGGTCAGGCAGAATGGGGGACTGCGGGAGAGGACGTCTGGGAAGGCATCGGTGAGAAGGCGACTTTTGAGCACAGGCAGAAAGGAGACTCTGAGGCCAGGGGTCTGCCCTTGTTTGTGTTTAAAGACAACTCCTTCCTCGTGGAGGGTGTTCATAAAGCCCAAAGGAGACGATGTGTGTGAGGGTCCAGACAGAGGGCCCAATTGCACGTACTTAGCACATACTAAGTTCATTCTCCTGCCACCTGTACATCTGTCCCTTCTTCACTTCCAAAGCTCCCAAAGATTCAGGAACTATGTGCATTCTCCTTGGTGAAGAATTCATCCAAAGCCAGTTCCTCACTAATTCTGACATTGCTCAGAGCCAACTCTCTTCTTGTCCACAACTTTGTTCATTAAGGAATTCTGGTCTGATTTAATGTCATGCTGAACCTAAATCAATTTAGAAGGTAAAACTGTGCCTCTAAGTACAGTTGTAACACACTTCTCAAGCTGAATCATTACTGGACAAGCCACTATATGGTGTCACCCATCTATCCGTCCATCCAATAAATAGCTAATGAGCACCTACTGTCTTCCAGGTACTGAGCCTAAATGCTTGGAACAGCAATTAATAAAATAGGCAGAAGTACCTGCCCGCATGCAGCTGACATGCTACTGGGGGAGACGGAAAACAGTCCATAACCATTACAAATGAGGAAATTAAATGGCAAGTTAAAAGAGGATAAAACTAAGGAAAACAGGAAACTCAGAACTGAAGTAGAGAGACTGTTGGAAGAGATTAGAGCTGGCATGAGAGCAGGCCATTCTCTGCCGCTCCCTAAGGTAAGGGGTTAGTGTGAGGGAGGAAGCTCTGGGCGAGGGCTTCAGGAAGTCTCCTTCTGACCCTGACCTGTGTCCCTCCTTTCCAGGCACCACGGCCTGAGTGACCAGACCATGGAGACCCTGCTTGGAGGCCTGCTGGCGTTTGGCATGGCGTTTGCCGTGGTCGACGCCTGCCCCAAGTACTGTGTCTGCCAGAACCTGTCTGAGTCACTAGGGACCCTGTGTCCCTCCAAGGGGCTGCTCTTCGTGCCCCCTGACATCGACCGGCGCACGGTGGAGCTGCGGCTGGGCGGCAACTTCATCATCCACATCAGCCGCCAGGACTTCGCCAACATGACAGGGCTGGTGGACCTGACCCTGTCCAGGAACACCATCAGCCACATCCAGCCCTTCTCCTTCCTGGACCTCGAGAGCCTGCGCTCCCTGCACCTCGACAGCAACCGGCTGCCCAGCCTCGGGGAGGACACCCTCCGGGGCCTGGTCAACCTGCAGCACCTCATCGTGAACAACAACCAGCTGGGGGGCATCGCAGACGAGGCCTTTGAGGACTTCCTGCTGACACTGGAGGACCTGGACCTCTCATACAACAACCTCCATGGCCTGCCCTGGGACTCCGTGAGGCGCATGGTCAACCTCCACCAGCTGAGCCTGGACCACAACCTGCTGGACCACATCGCTGAGGGCACCTTTGCTGACCTGCAGAAACTGGCTCGCCTGGACCTCACCTCCAACCGGCTACAGAAGCTGCCCCCAGACCCCATCTTTGCCCGCTCCCAGGCTTCTGCTCTGACTGCCACGCCCTTTTCCCCACCCTTGTCCTTTAGTTTTGGGGGGAACCCTCTGCACTGTAATTGTGAGCTTCTCTGGCTACGGAGGCTCGAACGGGATGACGACCTAGAGACCTGTGGCTCCCCTGGGGGCCTCAAGGGTCGCTACTTCTGGCACGTGCGTGAGGAGGAGTTTGTGTGTGAGCCACCTCTCATCACCCAGCACACACACAAGCTGCTGGTTCTGGAGGGCCAGGCAGCCATGCTCAAGTGCAAAGCCATCGGAGACCCCAGCCCCCTTATTCACTGGGTAGCCCCTGATGACCGCCTGGTGGGGAACTCCTCTAGGACCGCTGTCTATGACAATGGCACCCTGGACATCCTCATCACCACATCTCAGGACAGCGGTGCCTTCACTTGCATTGCTGCCAACGCTGCTGGAGAGGCCACGGCCACAGTGGAGGTCTCCATCGTCCAGCTGCCGCACCTCAGCAACAGCACTAGCCGCGCCGCACCCCCCAAGTCCCGCCTCTCAGACATCACGGGTTCCAGCAAGACCAGCCGGGGAGGTGGAGGCAGCGGGGGCGGGGAGCCTCCCAAAAGCCCCCCTGAACGGGCTGTACTTGTTTCTGATGTGACCACCACCTCAGCTCTGGTCAAGTGGTCAGTCAGCAAGTCAGCGCCCCGGGTGAAGATGTACCAGCTGCAGTACAATTGCTCTGACGATGAGGTACTGATTTACAGGTGAGCCAGCCATGGTGGCAAAGGCAGGGGCTCTGGCTGGGGAAGGAGCAGGTGATGGGGAGGTTTGGGACCTGTCCCTAGCTATGCTCCCCCTCCCCAGAGGTGCCTGTGGCGATCCCAGGGGCAAACTGAGTCATTCGTGCAGGTAAGACGAGATAGAAAGAACATCACCCACAGGGTAAAAAGAAGAGAGCCCACACAGGAGCATCTTGTAGGGCTATGAGTGTAGTAGATGCCTCCCTGGTGGCTGGCTGTGGTGGATGGTCACATAGCTGATAGCCACTTAATTTTCTATTTCGAGCCCCGTTCTCATATAGGAACAAAGAATAGACCTCCTGGCCAAGAGACCTGGCTCCTCTGAAGAGGAATGCATTTGGCCTTCACCTGGACTCATATGCAGCTTGGTTAATTGACTTTGAGGTCAGAAAGAGTAGGATTCAAGTCATAGCTTTGCCACTTGCTAGTCATTTAATTCTCCACCACTTGCTGTCATTTAATTCTCCTGGCCTGCCTCAGTTTCTTCATCTGTAAAATGGGGATAATTCATACCTGACTTAGGGCACGTGTTCATAGATAATTGACTCAAATTGGCTTTAACCAAAACAAAGGGAGAGAGAGAGAGAAAGAAAAGAAAAGAAGGGAGGAAGGAAGGAAAGAAGGAAAGAGGGTGAAAATCAAGGGATCACTTCCTAGCTCTGGTAGCAAGAGAGGTTAAGAGTGGAAAGATTCAGTAGAATTTTATGAGTCACTTAGAGGGAGGAAGGAGGTCACAGAGTGACAGGGACTGAGGGACGGAGGGAGGAAGAAAAAGGGAGAGGAAGTGTGTTGTCTCATGTTATTTGAAGTCAGGAACCTGCTTCAGGCTTAGCTGGATCCTACAAACCTCCTACAAACATCCTGAATTCTCCCCATTTCTTACCTCCCCTAAGTTTCACCTTCCTCTGAGTTGGCTTTACCTGAAGGCAATCTCTTTCCTCTGGGAGACCTCTGCCTAGTTTGGTCCTCCAACCAGCCTTAGAGCCCACTTAGAGCTCTAATTGGAGAAGAGTGTCCCTTTCCCAATGGAACTCTGATTGAGTCTGACTAGTTTGGGTCTTAGAAGTAGAGTCATCCTGCCCACCCATGCTGACCTTCCTAGACCTCAGTCTCTATCTAGAAGCGGAGAAGTTGCTGTGAAATCAAGGATCACTTCCTAGCTCTGGTAGCGAGAGAGGTTGAGAGTGGAAAGCTTCAGTAGAATTGCCTGAGTCACTTAGAGGGAGGAAAGAGGTCACAGAGTGACAGCATCCCAGGGGACCAGGGTGGTGGCCACAGATGAGTTCCCTTCTCACTCCAGCCCCAGTTTATATGAAACATGAGGAGCATGGCCTAGAATTTTACTGCTCAAGGAATGCCCAGGGTCCTTTAAATTCTGTGCGTATAAAATAATTACTCCGAGAAGGGATCCCCATAGGCTTCACCAGACAGCTAGAGGGTCAATAGTGCAAGAGATGGCAAGAACACTTGGTCCATTGCTGAGGTTTCCTCCAGCTTTGACTTTCTGAGTTGAAGAGTCTCTGGATGGGAAGCTGTGGGGGAACGGGCACATCAGGAAGAACAGGGTCAGCGTGACAGAGGGTGGGTTTGCCATGGACGCTGCAGTGGAGCTAGGGGTCTCCATCACCCAGCAGCTGCTGGCTTGTCTACATAGCAGTGTCCCATCTCTGGATGGAGAGGGAGAAGTATTGGAACTCCAAAACATGCATATATGCACCTACGTAGAAATATGTAAATATAACTAAATAATTAAACTTAAACATCAAGGTATTTTTCTCATTATAAAAATCGTAGTCTTTGAGAAAATTTGGAAAGTAGAGAAAGTTATAAAGAGGAAAATAAAAATTACCTGTAATCCCACATTCAAAGTTAACCAGAGGCATTCAAAGGCCTCTCAGTTTTATATCAGTTTTAAAATGATAAAATAGATTGATCTATTGTATACTTTGTATATTAATTCTTTCCACTCAACATTATAGCTGGCTGAGTTCCCATGGTATTGAAATATTTTTTATTTAGCCATACCATAATTTATATAACCAATCTTCTATGGTTGGACGTACATGCTGTTTCCCATTTTTCAATATTAAAAGTAACAATGCTGGGTATTTTTGTACATAAATATATTTGTGGAACTTCAGTGATTTCTTTAGCATGTTTTCCTGGGAGGTGAATTACTGGTTTACAAGTAAATTCCAATCTTTATACATTACATATAAATATTTATTTACCCTCTCACCAGTGGAAGTGCCCATTTTGGCCACACTTTTGTCAATACTGAATATATAATTACTTTCATCTTTGCCAATTCTAGAGGTGAAAAATGTCATTTGTTTTAATTTACATTTCTTTGATAACTTGTGAAGTTGACCTTTTGAAAATAAGTATATTTCTTCACTTGTGAATTTATTATGTAGTCTTGACTTTGATGAAAAGTATAAAGGTGAAAAGCTACAAGCTCTGAGGCTTACACAGGCGTGAGGCATAGGGAATGCAACATGTGAGAGGGGAGAGGAGATGCTGACGTCACGGAGGCAACACGCTAAACTCGCCAACATGGCACTGCTTCCGGGCCTCACTAGCACTGGGAGAGGCAGGGAGGGCTTGGGGTATGCCCTAGCAGTCAGTCAAGGTGGAAACTGAAACTGCTTTTATTTGGTGATGGAGAATCTAGAGACACTTGGTTTATAAATATGATATAAATAAAATAGAAGCATCAGAAACCTCAAAAAAAATCAACTAACAATGGTGACGTCCTCTTAGGGCTAGCCATGATGCTGCATGGAAAATTCTTCAAATAGAGTGGGTGCATAGTAAGCACTCAAGGTATGTGGGTTATCATCATCAGTAGCAGTAGCAGGAGTAGTTAGGGTAAATAATAGTATAAAGTAAGACCGTCATCTCATCCACCATCCTAGGGAAGGAAACAGAAGAGGAAGAATAGATAGGAAATTCAATCTTTGTTTTAAGAAGACAAATTTCCAAAATTTTACAGAGAAAGATAAGCACGAGTCTGTAGCAAGTTAATAGTAACAGCAATCACTAGCTAACATTGTGGCAAGCCCACTGTGTGTTTTACACGCAATATCTCATTTAATCCTCCTTGATATACCAAGAGGTACAAAAGGCCAGGAGAATTACTTTTAATAAGAAACTCTCTTCCAAGATCACACAGCCAGAAAGAGGCAGGGTTGTGATTTGAACCCAGGCCTCTGGCTTCAGTGTCCAGCCTCCACCGCTGTGGTCATCCTGCCCATTGTTCTGAAAGGGAATATGTCTTGAGAGAAATAAAGGAAACTCTAAGAAAGACCCTGGAGTTTTAGAAAACGAGTTGCCCATCAGAAAGAAGAGACACCAACAGACGCAGTGGCTCTGTGCTGTGCTGGGATTTCAACAGGCAGGTGTACAGAAGACGAGAGGGGAGGCCTGATCTGAAGATGAATATTAAAGACAACACACACAGTACAGAGAGAGCAAAAGGTGGCCCAGAAGGGCTGTTCAGTTACATTCATGGCAAGAACAAAAAAGTGCTGGTTAGAAAAGAGGTGTGATGAGAGTCAGAAAAGAGGGAAAGCCTTGCAATTTCTAACTCGCCTCCACCTTCCCAGCCAGGCCTCCAGCCGCGGCCGCAGGAGTGATGATGGCACAAATCTGCCCTGAGGAATGATCTGTGCTGACCACCATTCGAAGGGTTTCATGCATACTAACTGGTTTAGTTCTCACCAAAGCCAGGGAAGTAAAAACTATCATTCTTCATTACATATAAGAAACTTGCGGCCGAGTGCAGTGGCTCACACCTATAATCCTAGCATTCTGGGAGGCTGAGGCAGGTAGATTGCTTGAGCTCAGGAGTTCAAGACCAGCCTGAGCAAGAGTGAGATCCCATCACTACTAAATTAGAAAAACTAGCCGGCATTGCATTGTGGTAGTCACCTGTAGTCCGAGCTATTCGGGAGGCTGAGGCAAGAGGATCGCTTGAGCTCAAGAGTTTAAGGTTGCTGTGAGCAACAACAATAATGCCACGGCCCTTGACCCAGGGTGACAGAGTGGAACTCTGTCTTGAAAAAGAATTTATTTATTTATACATTTATTTATTCATTTATTTTTTTAAAAAGGAAGAAACTTGCCAAGGTGTTACATAGTGGCTGAGTAGCAGAGAAAGAACCTGAATCCTGGCAGCTTATATGTTTGCTCAGAGCCTCAACCTGGGAAGGATAAGACCAATCCTACAGAGAGGGATGCTGGAGCCTGACAGATGTGCATCGTAGTACCATATATGAGTTCTGGTCCCTAGGCCCCGATGGGTCACACATGGATCAGTAAGGACTAAATAAAGAGGTAGTTGAGGTTTGCAAGCATTTGGTGGTGATCCTGAGATAGTATAGACAGAAAGACAAGGGAAAATATTCTGCTTTTCAAAGAATAAACTCCATAAAGATTAATGTGCTAGGCCAGACTTGGAATCCTTATAAAATTCTAGAGGGACTTTCTCAACATTGATGGCGATGAGCCCTTGGAAAAGAATTTAACCCAACGTAGGTTCAGTAAGAGCAAATCCTGCCAAAATATTAAGCCGTGTCTTTAGAAGAGGTTGTAGATCAAGTAGTTCTCAACCTTTGTATCTGTCTCCTTGTCCTTCACAAGGGAACACTCCTGAAGGACATCCCCCCTTGCACAGTGATTCTCTACTAGATCCCACTTTCCATCTCCGTGGGGGAAGTGGACCAACCTCTCAGGGTGATAGATACATTTGGAAAATGCCCTGGGAGTTTCTGCTGGCTGTGATTCACCACCATAAACAGAGCACATCATAATTTTACACACATAGGACACTTGACAGACCCTCCTGCTGTCTTAGAGACAAAATGGAGAAATGTGAATGGATGAAGTGGACTAGTAACTGACCAACCAAATAACCAGATTAATTAATAAATTAAAGTGAACAAGCTAGAAAACCTTGGCTTCTGCCTCAACATCTGCCCCCTTTTCTGTACTGATTTTGGTTATCATGTAGAAAATGTGCTTGGTAAATTGTTACGTCCACAAATCTATCTATCTGTCTGTCTGTCTATTTATCTTCATTGGTTCAAAGAATCCATTGTAATTGCACAAGTTCAAGATGAGGAAAATCTGGCTTGACTAGAATTTTGTGTACATAGACTCAGAGTTATGGTCGATCTTAAAGACATCAAGTCCACATAGCAATGGATCTACTCAAAGACTGCTCGAGTTTTTAGTTGTGTTAATGTAAGTATAGTGCTCAGGTCAAAGGAGTTTATGGTTCTACTGAGACATTCAAGCTGGCCAAAGCATAGCTGTGATAGGTTTAATCCAAGACGGCACAGTTTTGGGACTCAGGCTTACAAACTACAATGTATCCAGAGATCAATAGGTGAGAATGGGGTCCTTGGGAATGCAGGTGAGATGGATAATGCTTACGTTGGAGATGAAAAGACTGAGAGAAGAAGTCATAGCTTCTTCAACTTATTCAAAGAATTTGTGGGTGGAGAGAGAAACACACACACGCACACACACACTCAAGTGTGGAAGGAGGCATTGGGCCATTACAACAACAAAACTGCAACAGTGATAGCTTTATGTACCTCTTTCATTGCTCTCCATCTGGCTGTGAAATGATTTGGCTTTGTGTCTATCTTCCTCTCCAGGATGTGATATTCACATGTATTGATCTCCATGGTCCTGCACTTAGTAAGTCTTGGCCCGCAATGGCTATTGAGTCAACACTTGGTGAACTGGACAGATTGGAAATGAGCATCAAAATTGTCCAACAGCAGAATAAGTAAGAGCTATCTCAAAGTAGGGAGGGGTCTGTACCAAAATAGTTCAATAGACCTGGCTGACCCTATCCTAGGGAGACTGAGCAGCAGCCTGACTTTCAGGCAGGAGTGGAAACATTCGATGTAAATGATCCCAGTCAAGAGTCTATGAGATTAGACTTAAGATTTTCATAATCCCATGATCCCATGATCAAGACAACATGGTTCAGTCCACTTGCTTTTACCAGTTGGGGTCACTATAACATCTTGCCTCCCAGGGGCAGGTGCCCTGTCTCATAGGCATTTGAACTCCAGGCCCTGAGGTCAGAGAAAAGGACCTTAACAGGGGCTCAGACATTCTAGCCAGACCTGGACATAGGTCATTGGCTGGTTACCACTGATCCACCTTAAGGTCCCACAGAAGCCTGAGGAGCTGTGAGCAGCATCTGAAAACATCAGGTTCTTAGCCAGGCATTATGGCAGGCATCTGTAGGCCCAGCTCCTCAGGAGGCTGAGGCAAAAGAATCGCTTACACCCAAGAGTTTGAGGTTGCTGTGAGCTGTGACGCCACAGCACTCTACTGAGGGCAATATAGTAAGACTCTGTCTCAAAAAAAAAAAAAAAAAAAGGAAAACATCAGGTGTGGGGAATCCCAAATCACAGATAACTCAGAAAGGATTTGAATTAGGTTATGAAGTGAGGTTGTGTTTTGCTCTTTTATCAGATAATAAGCTCCTCATTATTAACATTCTGGCTGGCCTCCCAGAGTATCTGCCCTTCCTGAGTACACATGGCTGAGCCCTGCAGGCAGACACTGGGACATACCGGACACAGGCAGACTATACGAGTGGGGTCTGGCCTCTTTCCCACATGGCTGGAGAAAGCTGGCAGTCATATCCCTCAAGGCCAGGGCCTAGCTCTCAAGGAAGAGGCTAGCATTAGTGGTGACGGTATCAGAGGGGAGAGGAGTAAACAGGGGAAGGGAAAGGAAAGGAAAGTCAGAAAGAAAGGGGGCCTCCTCTATCCCCCTGGAGAGAGCAGCAACCCATCTCAGCTTGGCCTCATCCCTGGTGTGACATGGAAAGTTAAGTGCCCTGCATGTCATTATCAGCCCAAGTGACATTCACAACACTTGTCTGTAAGAGTTGTCAGGAACATCTGTCACCAGGCATGATGCTGGAATGGTCCCCAGGAGGGCCACAGGAACAGCAAGCATGCTCCTACAGAGAGGTTTGTCAGGATGTAGACTTGCCCTGTGTGCTGATTATGCTGCCACCCTCCCCATGTAGGAAAGTGGGGAACTGTGAGGAGAGAGACCACCCCCACCCCAGCTCTATCTGCAGGCTCCCCACTCCATGCTGACATAGCCCCCACCCAGAGGAAACTGGACCTCCCTACTGAGTTTTGTCGGGCTGGGGTGGGAGGGGGGGTACATCTTATTGCTGCTCTGTCTCCCATCTGGGGAAAAGACAAGAGGGCAGATTCAGCTAATTTCCAGCCCATCAGGGAACTTACTAGTCAATACCTGAGTGGAACTGTGCCCCTTCTTCATGAAAATACCCTCTACCCTCAGGTGGAGGAAAATTTACTAATGAACCTGGCATCTCAGGATCTGAGGCTGCAAGGAGAAGCTACTAGAGACAGGTGTTCTCTAAAGAAGGAGAGGTGACCTGCTTCCCCAGATAGTCTAGACTCTCCTAAAAGACCAGGATAAGCCCTCACAGGCAGAGGAAGAGAAAAACATAAAGAAGGACATTAGGGTAGATGGGGAGAAAAAGCAACTCCTTGGTCAGAGCCAAAATCATGATAAGCCTTCCTTGGATTTTATATTTTCCTATTTTTTTCAGATTGTTTAAACTATTGAAAAATGATATCTACAACTGTGGGTGGATAGGACAAATGATATTATGCCCACTTTATGGGTGGTAAAAAAGTCTCAACCTAGTGGAGATAGCCCCACAGTTTCCCAAAGACTAAGAAATGTAGTCTCCATATCCAGTGCCCTTCTCACCATGCCATGTATCGTGCTGTGGGGCATATCTCAGGAGGGCCACAAGGAATTTTCATTAAGGCTGAAGACTCAGGGTGTAAGGCACCAACTATAACTTCTTTTTCTGGAAAGTTTGGGGTGACATACTGGGAGTCCACGGGGATTTTCTCTGTTAGCTTTAGTTGACACTCAGTCTCACACATCTAAGTTCCAGTAGTGTTGGAGCAAACAGGCAACAGGGGTGCCAGTGGGAACCTTTATTCCACTTAGCCACCTGTGCCTAGCCAGCAGAAAATTTGGGCAAGCTAGAGATTTCTGGGTTCCACACCTCACCAGGTGAGCCACTGTGAAATAACAAAATTACTAGAGGCATCACAGAGAAAAATGAATCTGGAGTTAGAAGTTTGGGGTGGCAATTAAGATGCACAGAAAACTCAACTGAATGACTTAAACTCATAAGGATCTGCAGCTCCCTCATGTAAAAGATGTCCTATGGAAGACAGTTTAGATCTGGCTTTCTGGGCAGTATGGTCATCAGAAGCCCAGATCTGTCTATCTTTCTGCCCTCCTGTCCTCAGCACACAGTTTCTATCTTTAAGGTTACCTCATAGTACAAAAGGGTTGTTGGAGTTCCAGCTATCACATCTCCTAGGAAAGATGTAAAGAAGAGGGCAAGAGGCAAAGCGGGAGGTTTCTTCGAAGTCCTATCCAATAATTTCTGCTTTTATTTCATTGGCCACACATTTCTGCAATGGAGGATGAAAAATGGAGATTTCTTTTTTAAAGCTAGGCACAATGTACCCCTTGTAATATACAGAAGATAGGAAGGCAGCTAGCATTTCTACAACCTGGGTTCACATCCCAGCTCCATCATTTACTAGTCCAGGGAGTATGGACCAATTATCTACTGCTCTCAGTCTTTATTTTCTCATCTGTAAAATGGGAACAGAGATTCCTGTTTGCATATTTCATAGTATGGTGATTAGGATGGAATGAGATCATGTATGTGAAAGAGCATCCTTCATAGTCAAATATGCAGTAGAGATACATGTACCCACAAGTATTTGTTGTTTTTAGAAGCCTGCTCACTTTCCCTTCTTGGACACCTCATCGTGTCCCTATTCCCTAGGCTGCCTCTTGTGTCTCCATTTTTCAAAACCTACAGAGCCATAAACCTGGAAAATGATTTTGATAAGGTTTTAAAGAATCAAGAAATATTTGCAGTTCAACTCACAAAGAAGTAAATCTCTGTGGTAGAGTTTTTAAATCCACAACAGGCTTGTGCATAGGGAAGATTATTTGTCAGGGCACCTTCTAAGCGTATCTCAAATCATATCCCTGTCTTCTCATCCTGTACCTCTCACTCTGCTCAAGAAGGTGACACCACTCCGATTCAAAAACCTTCAGGGCATCTGTTCAGAGGTGATTAATTTCCCCACTTGTCATTCCCTTCTCACTCTCCAAAAGTTCTGGCTGTAAGATAGAAATAATTAGCAGGAGCCAAAAGATTATAGCATGAGTCTAGTTGCCTCTCTTCTGAAATGAGGCTTTTTCCCTCTCCAGGAAGAGAAAATCAGAGAACCATCCCTCTGTTAATTTTATACACGTTTGGTTAGTTTGGAGGTAGAGGTGAAGATATTGTTTATCTCATACCAGGAAAACACCAAAGAAGGTGTACAGAGGGAGGGGTTGGGCCCGGGGAGTGTCTGGGACTTGGGGATGGTGCTGGTGGTGGTGGCCATCAGAATAGCCTCAAACACTCATGTGACTACTGGACTTTCCCAAGCATGGTCACAGGGCCCAGCTCCTTTCAGATTTACAATCAACCGGGGATGGGGCAGGCTCCCTTGAGGAGTTGTATCCCCCCTACAAAGAAAGAGATCTGAGTCTGCTTGGGCTGGTGCCTGGACATGAGCATATTGAAAGCTCCCCCAGTGATTCTGATGCGTATTTACCATCACGCCACTGTGCCCAGTGACCTCAGGAGTCTGGGCAGCACTGGGAGGCAGAGATGTAAATCCTCAGTTAGGGGCGTGGTTCGAAACTTCAGGCGCGGGAAGAAGCCAGGAGGCCTGGGTTCAATCCCAGCTTTGCCACGCACCGCTCATCTCCCCTCTCTGAGACTTTGCTTCATCTGGAACATTAGAAGAAAAATCTCTTCTCAATGGGGTTATCACCAAAGAGATAACAGATGTGAAAATGCCTTAGAAACAAAAACACACCTACAATTGTAGTTGCTGGAGCCATTCTTGTTACCCCTCACTGAGTCTGAGTGATTAATACAAAGAAGATGAGATCAGGGGCTCCAGACCGGGCTCTTGCTATCTCCCTTCCCTTTCCTTGTCTAAGCCTCAGGCTTCTCATCTGCTGAATGGAGATGATACATGGAAATAACTATCCTGGCTACCTCCCAAGGTTGTTGTGAAACTGGTAGGTGATGACAAGCATGAAAAAAGAACATTTTGTGAAGCATGAAGTGCTTTTGGTAGCCAAGATCTGACTACAATGGTGTTTCCAAATTTGAGCTTGTTTCTGTCATTCTGTGACAGCACTCCAGAGGGAGGCAGTTGAGGGCTGCTATGGGAGCTCCAAGAAGCAAACGTGAGGGACCGAGCAGGCCATCTGCCCTGGCCTTCACACGGGGTGCACTGCTCCTGTCTGACGGTGCTCTCCACCGGGGGACTTTCTCTCCATGCCCCACCCCTCAGCCTTTAACAGCGTTGGAGGATCAACATCCCAGCGTCCTCGCCCATGGGGCAAGGTGGAGGGTGACAACACTGAGGCATGTCCCATGCTGTCTCCAGAGGCTCCCAGAAGGACTGAGACCCAACTGCACACAGTGGTAATTTGCTTCACAAAATGCCTCTTGTTAAATTCCTTCCCCACGTCCTTACTGGAACTTCTTGAGCTCACCTTCCAAATAAAACTACTGATACCCAAATCTTTGTCTCAGGGTCTGCTTCCTGGAAACCCAGTTGAAGACAGGCACCAACCTTCTCAGCCCCTTTACAGAATCCCCTGGAAGTCCTATCCACTGACGTTAGCTGATACCTCACTGGATTTTCCCCAGTCCACGTGGGAGGCTGAAGAGGGCAATTATCTGCTCAGGCACACCGCCTCCCCCCCAAATACAATTAGGGTCTGCTGGGAATTTAGAAGAGGCGAGGGGACGCTGGAGAGGCTTACAACTGCCAGAGCTGCGTGGCGAAGGCAGCATCGTTGGTAACATTCCTTGGCACTTGCCCACACAGTCACAGGAAGCAGTAGCCAGTCTAGCTGAGGCCAGCCTGGGGAGGGAGCTGCTGGTGTCTTCTTGTGAGTGCTGCTTTCTCATCTCTGGAGACACGGAGGCACAGAGCAAGCAACAGGAGTGTCTCAGTTCTTACCAATTAAGCCCATGGCCTGGCATGTGTGAGTGTGACAGCAGTGGGAACCCTGGGGGTGACAGAAGAGTTCAGAATGAAAAGTCAAATTAATGCCCATCATCTTCCGAGTCTCTGAGGTATGTGTGGGAGGGAGCAGGAAGAATGGCAGATACCACAGACCGCGGTGCGCCACCCCAGGGTGGAAGCAGGGTCGGGAGGACGTGCAATGTGGATGAACGAACCCACTATTTGCGAGAAGAGCTATTTCTGGCTGAGATGGGCTCCAAAGATGGGCTCTGAGCTGTTCTGGGGCTGTGGGGCTGATGCTGCGGTGGGAGTGCGGATCCAGATGTGGAAACAGCGAAGGTGAGCACCAGAAAATGGAGCTTGGATCGGGGAGATGTGCCAAACACTGCGCCTCCCAACTGGCAATCGGTGATGATACCAAGTTAAAGAACTTTTCAATCCATAAATAGCTCCCTAAAAGGCTAAAATGTCAATGCGTTCCTTGGTGAAATCTGTCCACTCAGACTTTTTCATGCGCTAACCTCGGTGAATGTTCGTGTCTAGTAGGGAGGTGTGTGTTCTAGGGGTTCCAGGGGCAGGTGGAGTGTAAGCTGTGTCCTGCGATCAAGGTGGGATTTGGAAGGAGGAGGGAAGGGGTAACTGCTTTATGTGGAACCAGTGAAGAAGGAGGCATAGACAAGGACGATCAGGCCTAGAGTTAAGGCCCTATGAGGGTCCCTGGTGCCTGAGTCAGGTGCTGCTAATGGACTACATAACAACCTTAAACTCTAGGTGGCTTACCAGCATGGACATTGAATTTCTTTTTTCTTTCTTTTGTTTTTTTTGGTGATGTTATTTTGATATATTTAATTTTCTCATTTTTCTTCCTGTTTTATTTTAATCCCCATAAAGAAACATCCCCACACATACTGTTTATATAGTCTATATTCACTTTCACTCATATTAGTCTTTCTGCTTAGATCACTTTTCTTCTATCTAAAGAAAAATTTTTGGGTTTTTTTTAGTGCAGGTTTGCTAATGATAAATGCATTTTGTGTTTCTCTTATTTTGGGGGGGGTAAATCAATGTATTGATTATTTGTACAAATTGGAGTGCTTACATCCTACTAGTTAACATAGTATTCACCTCATTTACTTAATCACAGTGTTAAGACATTTGTGTTCAATACTTGATAGATTTGACTTTTGTCATGGATCTGCAAGTCGGTTGGCTGAACAGGTCTCGGGGAGGCTGGGTCATGCTTGGGGCTTCAGCCTCCAAGTCTGATTTATATCTTCTCTATGTACACACATCTCATTCTGGGCCCTGGGAGAGGGCAGTGGCCACCCAGACATGTTCATCTCATGGCAGTGGCAGAAATAAGGAGGGTAAGCCCAGCTGCAAAATAAATGTCAAGCTTCTGCTGGTGTCACATCTGCTCAATCCTATGGGCCAAGGCAAGTTGCATGGCCAAGCCCAAAGTCAAGGGGCAGGTAATGTATTTCACTCATCGTCAAGCCATGACAAGGCTGTGGATGTATTGTTTCAGTACAGGCAAGTAAAGAACAGAGCCAAGACTTCAAGTTACCACACCTGACTTTTCTGGCATGCGTTGGAATCACCTGGTGGGCTTGTTAACACACAAATGCAGGATACTAACCCACTGAGTTTCTGATTCAGCAGGTATGGTCTGAGAATCTGCATTTCTAGTACATTCTCTCAGGGGTGCTGATGCTACTGGTCCATGACATTCTTGGAGAGCCACTGTTCTGGAGAAGTGATAGGAAGTTTATTCAGACAAGTTAGAAGAGGGTACTATGGGTGGCCTTGAACGTCACACACCGTAGTTTTGTTTACTACAGTAGCCCTTACTGCCGTTCCAGGTACTGTTCTAGAGATGTCTGTACTTTTTTCTCATTTGGTATTTACACAAACCCTTTAGGGTGGGATCCATTATCGCCACTTGACAGATGAGAACTCTGAGCCATGGGGAGTGATATAGTTTGATTTTTGAACCCTCAAAATCTTGAGTTGAAATTTGACCCCCAGCATTGGAGGTGAGGCCTGGTGGGAGGTGGTTGAGTCCTTAGGGAAGATGCATATCCTTCCTGAATATCTCAGTGCCCTCCTTGTGGTAATGAGTGAGTCCTCCCCTTATTCATGTGGGAGAGAGCTGTTTGTTTACAAGGAGAGGGTGCATGTAGATTATTTGAGGACTCTTTTGCTTAACTGCGGTGTCGGATATCCCAAAAAATATGCACAAAAAATATCTTTGGATATCAGAAAAATATGCACAAAAAATATTCTTTTTGCTCATCAGTTTTTGTTAGTGTTTGCGTATTTACTCTGTGGCCCTGAACAGTTCTTACTCTTCCAATGTGCTGCAGAAAAAAAAAAATGTTAGGCATCCCTGATTTATAGCCAGGCAGAATGGACTAAGACAGGGAGGTGATGTGACTGAGAGTCCCTCAGCTTGGAGCCAGTGCTCTGTCCTCTCTTTGGGCTTTCCTCCGTTGGTAGTGAGGAGCCAACGTCTAGTTCTAGGGGAAGGAATGAGCTGTGATGAGGAAAACTCTGGTTGTAAAGCCAAATAGTCTTTTTTTCAGTCAACAAATACTTATTGTCTGGTGAAGATCCCAGGATTGGAAAGAGAAAGGCAAAACTCCTTGTCTTCAAGGAGCTTACATTTTTATGGGGAGAGAAGTAAAAAATTGAAACTGTGTACGAGAAAGAAAAATAAGCAGTGAGAGGAGACAGAGGGCTGCTGTTTTACAGGAGTGGTCAGGGATGGCCTCGCCAATCAGGCCTCTGACCTCGGAACAGAGACGTGAATACTGTCAGAGGTCCAGAGGGAGAAACCACACGTGCAAAGGCCCTGGGGTAGGAATGGACTTGTCCTGTGGGAGAAGCTGCTGGGACTCTGGTTCATGTGGAAGAAGAGTGGCAGTAAATGAATTAGAGGAGGGAGCAGGGCTGGATCATAGAGCCCTTGTGGGCCATGGTGAGGCTTGGATTTGATCCTGAAGGAGATGGGTGCCTCTGGAGATGGAAAGCAGGAGAGTAGCACGATTGGTTAAGAAAGAAGATTCGGGTTGCTACATGGAGAATATGCTGCAGAGGGCAGGGGTGGAAACAGGGAGGCCAGTGATGGGATGTTTTCAGGGGTCTCAGGGGTGTCATGACAGCCTCCTGCTCCTGAATGTCCATACTCTTAAAGTGGGAGAAGGACCTCTCCTATCTCTACCCCTTTGGGCAGGAGGAAATCAGGTATGGGTGTGTGACTGAGCAGGAAATTCTTGGGCAGGGTAAAAGCAGCGGGTCGTGATGATTTTTCTGGCAGGATCTTTGGTCCTGTGTCTGCGTGGCCCAGAAATCTGCCAGCCTTGAGCAGAGAGGAGTTTCTGATCTCCTTGTGTAGAGCAGAGCATCTCACACCTTCACTGACCCACCTCCTTAGCAGGCCTTCCCCCGGCCCCCAGCCCACATCTCATACTCTGATAGAGAATAATTATTTATATTCCTGTTTAATTTAGCTCATTAGGCATGTGCTGCAGTATTTCTGATAATAAATCACCTTTTCCAGTGGCTCTTAAGTGCTTTTTTGCTGGTGCCTGCCCCTGAAAATAAAGGTGGCCTTTGTGGAGTGTAATGGTGGCACGCGGTCAGGGGCTTGGTGACTGCTGTCTCTCGAGGCAAGTGTAGACAGGTGGAGAGGCTGCTGAGGCACTGGGCACATAGACAGGGTCTTAGAAGCTGAGGTGGCAGCAGCACTGAACACCAGGGAGATATTTTTACCACCCATCAAAATGGCAGTGCCTGTGAGGCAGTGCCAGGGCTGCTTCCCAGGGCTGCTTCACTCTCCTCCTTCAGCTTTGATTGTTGATAGGAAGAAGGTCTGAGTGGGACAGGGAGGCTTTGAAGATTCCCAGGTCGGCTTGGCTGGCGCTCAGCAGTCCTTTCCCTTAGGGGCGGGGCTGAAAGGAAGCGTCAATTCTGCAGAAAAAGTGAGTAGGATGGGAGCTACCCACCCCAGGCCAGAAAAGCATGAGTGCCCGGGTTTAGACCAAGGCCTACTCTTCCCCCTTCCTCTGGCAATAGGACTCTGTTTAAATAATCTTCCTTCATAGATCAGAGGCCTAAAGTTCCATCGTTGGAAATGCACTTCTTTGCAT
Organism: Perodicticus potto; assembly: GCA_963574655.1. Lineage (NCBI taxonomy): Eukaryota > Metazoa > Chordata > Mammalia > Primates > Lorisidae > Perodicticus > Perodicticus potto. The sequence goes on from CAUYRH010082026.1 coordinate 79,610, forward strand.
TTATAATTGGCAAATACCTGAGAGATGCTGAATTGGTTTCCTTTGGAACCAGCTCACAGGGGATACTGACCCCACCAAGGGCACAGTGGAAGCCCTGGCAGCAGCAAAAGAAGCCACTCAGGAGGAGCATAGGCTATCTCAACACCTAGGTTCCTATGTGGGTGTATTGCCAAGGGTGGAAGAGCAGAACCAAAGTCCTTGGGACCGTTCCAGCTGCTTATTCATTGCAACTCTTTTGAGCTCAATACTTCTGTCTTTAAAATGGCCTAGTTTTTGCTACTCCCAGACTGAAAAAAGACTCGAGTGAAATAGGTCAGTTCAAAGTCATCCAGGCCAACCCTTATCTTTCTTTGTGAAGCTTTGTGGTACCCACCACTACTCCTACTCATCACTCCTCATTCCTACCACCCTCTTGAGGTGTTGGGTGGCCCCATGCAGAGGCAACTTCCAGAGATAAGAAATTTCCCCTTCCTCTTTTTCAAGAGCTCATTGATGGGTGCCACTGGCTAAAAGGTTTTTCCTCCTTACAGGCTCCATAGTCGATCTCCCTCCACCTCCTACCTTTAGATTCTGCCTTTATCTTCATCAGGAATAAAATCAATTCTTCTTCCATAATGGGTCCATTTAATTTTTAAAGATAATTCTCATGGTTCGCCCAATGCTGTTTTTTTCAGATTCCACATCGTCCCTCTCTGCCTTCCTCCATGCTTGCTTTTACAAAATTTTAGTCACTCAAGAGGTGTTTATTTCATACTTATGATGTGAGGTCTGGGCTACACATGGGAAGACAGCTGTGGAGAGGGTACTCCTGCCCTCTGGCAGTTTGTGTTTCCCAGGGAGACGAACAGTAAACAACTGTTCCAGGAGGTGTTCACTGATTCAGTAGCTATAGTTGTGATAGGTGCTGTGCAGGTATGTGTGAGAGGAGGTCCTGGTGACTGACCTAGCCCTGGGAGGTCAGGGAAGGCTTCCTGGAAGTGATGACCCTGAAGGTCAAATAAGAGTTCAATCTGTGAAGAGGACTGAGAGGGCTTGCAGTAAAGGCTGCCACATGATAATAAAAGCCAACCTCTGGGAAATTATTCCATGCCAGGTACTGTTCTAAGTGGTTTCTGTTTATTAGCTCATTTAACTCTTTCAGTTGCTGACAAAGAAGGTGCTGTTATTATCTTGATTTTACAGATGAGAAAACTGAGGCAGAAACTAGTTGAGAAGCTGGCTTGAGATATCCCAGCTGGGAATTGAGGCCTTGGTCATGCACAGCTAGCGTCAGTGCCAGGCACCATCACAGCCACCCTGGGACGAAGGTGTTATTATTTTGTCCTATTTATAGGCTGGGAATCTCGGGGGTCAGAGAGGATAGGTAAGCTACCCAAGGTCTGTCGGCTAGAAAATGGCAGAGCCAGAATTCAAACCCAGGCCTGTCATGCTCCAAAGAGCTCCCGGCCACTCCTCTTCCTCCCAGAATGATGGTGAGTTAGGAGGGAGAGGAGTGACGTGGGTAAGGGTGATGGCCTCAAACAGAGGCCAGTGATGCCATTCCCTTCTATATGGTCTCCTTCCGGGTCCTAACAACCCAGAACCATCAGCTGGTTGTCACTCAGAACCGCCATGAGGAAACAAGGGCAGACCCGCACACATGAGGGGAAACTAGAGGAAACAGGCGAGTGTTCGGGACGGCTCTCGGTGAGACAAGCGGAAGAACCTCCAGAGGGCTGTGATGTCTGACAAAGCCACGGCTTCTTTGAAAGCAGAAGGAAGCTGGCTGTTTCGAGGGCCTGGAGGAACCCATGGGATGCAGGCAGGCTGATGCATCCCTTCTGCCCTTTCTCCACCCTGGGAAAGTGATGGCCAAGTCCCCGGGCGTTCTAATTTATAACTGGCCATTTGAGCCACGGCTGCTCTACCTCCCATCACTGCCTCCTCCCAGACTGAAATGAAACCCAGTGTGGGTTCAATCTAGTGATGGAGCAGGCCTGTGAGGAGAGAGGGGAGATTTATGGCTGGGTCTCTGTCCTCAATGAGCCATCATCTCCCAGTGCTACTGTGGCCGCTGCCTCCTTGGCCAAGTGAGGCCGGAGCCCAGTGCTGAGGGGCAGGCAGTGTGAGGAGCTGAAGGATGGCGTCATGAATCTCTGACAGCCATGGGCCCTGTTGGCTCAGGGATGTCCAGTGAAGGGAGCAGCCCATAGATCACAGCTGGGCTGTTGACCTTGAGTCTTAAGCAAAATGAAGAATAAAAGGTCATATTTATTCCATAATAGCCATAGGAGCTGTGAAAAATCAGAATGTGAATATAGACAGGAGTAAATTCCCCCCAACTCTTGGGAATCCAGCTGATCTGTCTTCCGGCCGCATCAGCCACCGGGCAGCTGGAGATCAGCGTGTGCAGAGGTGGAGAAAAAGATGAGATGGGGCCCCAGGGACCCCATGGTACTCTCTCTGGGATACAGCAGTGCTAACAGTCACAGAGCTTCACGGCATCCCAGAAAGGAGGGTCTCCCTCACCTCAGATGCCACTGCTCGGTGAGATTGCGCCTGAACACCCGCTTAAAACTGAGGGCCCTGCCCGCCTGCCAGCACATTCTCCTTTGCTCCTAACCTGCTTCACTCTTTCTTTCCTCCATAGCATATTCCACTTTCTAACAATAAGTTACCAATTATGGTTATTGTTAACAATATGTTTATTGTTTACTACCTGCCCTTCCTCCGCCAAGAGTGTCAACTCCACAAGGCAGGGACTTGTGTCACTGCTGTTCCCTGGTGCCTAGAACAATGCCTGGCACACCATAGGTGCTCCACAAACATTTCTTAGAAGAATGAATGAATCTAGAAATTACCTAAGAAATAGTCTAATTCTGACCACCCAGCATGCAGAGGAAGGGGAGGAGCAGAGATGCAGGAAAGGGATGGGAGTTGCCCCTGGTCTCAAAGCCTGTTAGGGTGGAAAAGCTGGGAGAAGAATCCCGGCTCAGGTCTGAGCTCAAATCCGTCAAGAGAGGTACTTGTTGTTCACAGTCTGTTAATTACCTAGAACTCCCAGGAGTTACGCAGCACTGGCCTAGAAGTGGAGGTGAGGGCTGGCTGCCTTTCTACCTTGATTTAACGAACAAAACAGAATAAATTTACCAATAATTAACTTCCTAACTTAAAAGGGGCTCCAAAACACGGGTTCCCAGGACTGACGAAGGGCAGTGAATCTCCCTTTCTGAGAATTTGTAAGGGATGGAGAGCGAGTGGGGCAAGAAGTGTTTACCAGGCACCTTACCCCGGGGGTGACCTCTGCTTTACTGAATCTTTCAGGCGGGTAACTCATGCTACCCTCACTTTAAGGCTGCAATGGAGCATAATAATAGGAGACATCTATTGAACTATGTGCCACCCTCTCTTCTCAGTGCTTTTATTTTTTTTTATCTTTTTTTTTATTATTAAATCATGGTGTGTACATAAATGCAATCATGGGGTACAATATGTTGGTTTTATATACAATTTGAAATATTTTCATCAAACTAGTTGACATAGCATTCATGGTTTCATCTGTCCAGCAACCCTATGAAGTGGATGGTTTCTGTGATCTGTAGCCCATGCTACAGAGGAGGCAAATATGCCATCAAATAAATGCTCCCATTCTGGATGCTTAGCACACGTCAGTGAACGAAATAACCAGACAGCCTGCTAGGGGGTGGGGGTGGGCAATAGGCACAGTAAGTGAGTAAATAATATAGGTGCTGGTGGATGTAAATGATACAAGTGCCATGCAGAAAAGACAGGGTATGGTGCTTTGGACAGTGGGTAAATTACAATATTAGATAGTGCAGCCAGGGTGGGCTGCCCTGAGAACACAAGACTGAGCAAAGACTTGAAGTGGGTGAGCCAAGCAATCCAGACAAAGGGAACAGCCAGGGCAAAGCCCCCAAGGCTATAGCTTCTTGGGAGCAGCAGGAGGCCAAGGTGGCTGAGCAGAGCCACTGCACGGCACAGCATGGGAAATTGGGCAGAGAGGGAGTGGGTTACTATCCCCAGGGCCTTGTGAGACCCAAGGACAGGCTCAAATGCTCACACCTCGTGGACACATCACAGATGCTCACAGCCTCGGGCCAATGCCTCCTCTCATCTCTGCTTACACACCAGGGCTGCTTCCACACTGGCCAACAAACACACACTCACATGCTCACACAAACACCAGCCAACTGGGCTCCGCCCTCCATCCTACCTGCTCACTCACGAGAGGAGCAGAAAGGAATTCTCACTGGCCTGGCTCCTGTATGCCACCAGCGTGGCCTCTTTCCAGCTGGAACCAGAGAGGGAGGACAGTGGGTCAGCTTCTGGGGCTTCAGACCCATGTACCTCGATGAATAGTGTGGAGAGAGTTTGGAGTGTAATCTCCAAAAAAATTATAGATGAGAGGACATCTATTACTTACTCATGTGCTTTATTCACAGGATTACTTCCAGACAAAGATGACAGGCCCATATGGCCACCCTCCAGGGACACTGAGGTGCATTTAGTGGCTCTATTCTGTGTTAGTCCCAGGCAAAATGAGGATGAATAACTCTAGGCGGGGCCAACCTCACTTTAAAGCTCCTGGCTAATGAATAAATGACATAGGGGCCATCTGCCCACTTGGCAAGAGGCCCAAGACTGCCTATGCCCCCAGATGGCTCACCTGCCACCATGAGAGGTCCTACTGGGATAGGGTCCACTGGATGGTGTTAAAGTTGTCTATGAAGAAAGATAATAGGCAGACAGGCAGACAGAGGACAGGCAATGATAAAACGGGTGGCATTCCCTGATGCATAAATGATTTATTGAGTATATACTGTATGCCAGTCCTTTATATACAGTGTTTCTACTTCTCATATGCCTCTGCAAATTGAGTTTGCAAACTTCTTTTACAAATAAGAAGATTAAAGCTCTAGGAAGCTTTAATGGAGTAAAGTAATGGAGTAAAGATACAGTCAGTCAGTGTGGAGTGTGCATTTGAGCCGAGAGCCCAGGTCATTTTGGTGCTAACTCCTTTGTGCTTTCAGGGTTGGGGACTCCTGCCCCCACTCCCATAGTCCTTTGATGCTGTGCACCACCCACCCTCTTGTTTCCTCCTTGCTCTTATCATCCCTCTTCCAGTAATGTTCGTGTGGAATTCTAGAGTGCCTGAAGTTGCTATTGAAGCACAGATAAAGAAAGTGACTCGCTCATGTTTGCACAGTAAGTTGGTGACAGAGCAGGACTCAGTCTCATCCATCCAGCCTGGATGAGGATGTCTGGTGGGTTGGGACAGCTCTGTTCCCTTACATTCTCTCCCGCTGATTCCAGGGTTGGGATCGTGTCCTCCAATTTGGCTGGACAGAGTGGCCTCCCTGCTGTCCACCTGAGGTCATTATTCTCCCCGCCCTTAATTAAATCCCTTCCCAGCCAGCCTGCTTGTTAGAGACAGAGGAGTCCAGGGAGAATCAGCAAAACCACAGGCCAGAGAAGTGCTGAGTGGGCGCCTCCTGACCACTGGGTAAAAAGGGCATCTCTTCACGGGGCGAGGCAATAGGCAGAAAGATGCAGCAACTTGGCAAACCAGGTGTCCAGCAGGCAGCGTGGCGGAGCCCCCAAGGAAGTGCCAGTAAGTTTTGCCATCACTCATGCACTGGTGCTGAGTGTCCTCATTAGAAAAAAACAATACCTTGCATGTTCGGCTGTTTTACCACTTCCAAACTGCATCCAAGTAGCACCATATACTAAAAGCTTTCCCCCAACAGTCCCATGGTACAGTGTAGACAGAAAAATCCAAACTCTAAAATAATTTAAAGAGGTTTACTCTGAGCCAAATGTGTGTGACCACAGCCCAGGCGACAAGTGCTCAAGAGGTCTTGAGAGAATTCATCTGAGGAGGCTGGACTTTCAGGTGAGGAAACTGAGGGAGGTTCCCAGTTGTGCCGTGACTCACTTAGCGTGGCACAGTCGGGAAGCTTTCTTCAGATTCAACCTAGGGACTGATGCTGTTTCCTCTTTCAAAGTGCTTCTGATCTTACAAAAGGAGAGGACTATAAGTGAGCGAAAAGGTAAGGTGCCAACACCCATCCATGAAATGACTGAGGACTCCATTTCCCCCGGATTCGCTTTGTTAAGGGTGCTGTGATTTGAGTGTTCATGGGTTAAAGCCTAATCTCCAACATGCTAGAGTTAAAAAGTGAGGTCTTTGGGAAGTGAGTCCTTCACAAGTGCAGAGCCCTCAGGGGTGGGATTAGGACCCTTACCAAGGGAGCTCTCTGTGCCTCTCTCACCTTCCCCCTGCTGCAAGGACACAGCAAGAAGGCCATCATCAAACCAAATCCTGGGCCTCGATCTTGGACTTCCAGCCTCCAGGACTGTGAGAAAATAAATTTGGGGTGTCTTTTTGTTTTGTTTTGTTTTTTATAAATTACCTAGTCTGTGGTATTCTGTTAAGCATCATGAATGGACTATGACAAAGGTGAGCGTGGACTTCACTGTTGCCATTGAAATGAAACCCAGTGCTGTCTGGTCACTGACTTAGTGCCAGGCATGATGCTACGCACTTAACAGACGTCACCTCATTGGATCCTGACAATATTCCTACAAAGCAGGAGCTAGAGTTCCTATTTAACCAAGGCAGAGGAGTTTAGGTCGTCTGCCCAGGGTCACACAGCTAGGGAGTGCTAGAATGGAATTCAAAGCCCGGCCAGGCTGCCGAGAAACACCATGGTTTATCTTCCGCACCCTCTTCCTGGGCATTTGACTCGTGCCAGGTCCTCCTCTGGAGCTGCCCTATTCTTTAACCCTCAGGACATATGGAGAAGAGCAGGCAGATGGCCAGGGAGGCATGCTCCCCCACCCAGAGCCCCTCTGACGTGCCCAGGACAACATAACCAAGAAACCCCTGCAATCGTGACTCCCTCCGCAGTGTTCAACAACCTCGCCGAAGTGACAAAAGATATTTTCAACAATCTCTCCTCTCTCGCCCACCAGCCAGAATTTGTTTTGTGATGGCATATTTTTGCCATTTTTTTACTGTTGTAAAAAAATATATATATATAACATAACATTTACCATTTTAACCACTTTTAAGTGTACAGTGCTGTAGCATTATGTACATTTAAACTGTTGTGCAGGCATCACCATCTAAAACTTTCATTATCCCCATCTGAAACCTTGTACCGATTAAACAATAATTCCCCATTTCTCCCTCTCCCAGGCCCTGGCAAGCACCCTGCTACTGTATGTCTCTGTAGCCTTGACTTTTCTAGGTCATTTATGTAAGTGGGATCACACAGCATTTTTCTGTTTGTGCCTAATATTTTCAAGGTTTCTCCAGGTTGTAATGCATATCAAAATTTAAAAAATATATGGAATACTTCAGAAATTCCTGTGTTCTCCTCGTGCAGAAGCCATGCTGGTCTTCTCTGGGTGGTTTCCATTTTAGGATTCTAGGTGCTGTCCACGTGAGCATCATGGTAACATTTTACAGGAGGCTGGTTACTGACTGTGGCCTGGTGATGCCCCCTTGAAATTATGGATCTGCCAACTGGGGAGAATTGTCAGATCAGGTTCATTATTAGGTGATGTTGACTTGGTGTCTGCTGGTTGTTCTAGTGCATCTTGGACGCAGCTGGCGGGGAATCTTCATTTTGCACACGTCTGTGTTTACAACAAGGTATAATTGATCTGACAGCTTCTGCATTTTTTCTCTAAGTGATGAATTGTTGTTGAGCAACCTCTTCTCAGCTCCTCTAGGAGATAAATGACAACTATCATCATCGTAGTCATCATTCTTGTGCTACCAAATGGCCCACAGAAGGAGCAGACACGTTTATCCCTACTGCACTTCATTTTTCACACTCACCACAGAAGGTTGCTGTTACTACTCCATTTCATGTGTGAGGAAACTGAGGCTTGGAGAGAGGAAAGAAGGGTCTAGAGTCACACAGCTGTTCAGGGACAGAACTGTCCTTCAAAGAGAGATTTCTGTCTGATTCCAAAGCCTATACTCTTACTTCTGAAACATGCTGATCTAGTCTTTGGGGACTGGAAGCTAAGGACAATACAGAAAAAGAGTTCCCTATCTCTGAAGACTTGAATGGGGGTGGGGAGGGAGGAAGGGAGAGTGAAGGAGGCCTTACTTGGTCTGGTCAGCTCTCCTGGTCTAGCTTAGCCTTCAATGCTCGGGACACTGCTTCAGGAGAACAGAAGGGAGTGATGAGTCTTGTGGGTGTTAGGCTTGGGAAAGGACAGGGCTGCTCAGCGTGGACCCTGATAGGATGCAGCTTCCAGAGAATCCAATGTACTCTTGGACGGGGAGCGCTCACAAGGAGAAGTGTGATGTCCACTTGGGGGAATGTGAAGCCTGACTGATATCTGCTGCTCAGACCCTTCTACCCCCAGAGAAAAGGGCTGAAGACAAAGATGTGTCATCAGAGGGGAGCAGCCAGGAAGCTAGTAACTGTGTCATGAAGACAAGATTAGGAATGGCTATGTTTAATGGAGATGTGAAAACCCAAAGAGGGATAAGAGAGCTGCCTCGCAATTTAGGAAGCACCAACATGGATGAAAGAAAGAAACAGGCTTGCTCTGGGTGGCCTTGTGGGGTTGCATTAGGGCTGGTGGGAGGAAGTAGGAGGCTCTCAGACAACAGCCTCCCATGAGCCACTCAGAGCTGTCCAGAGCTGGATGACAGCCTGGCATGTCCCTGGAAGTATATGAGCAGAGGGTGCTGAAAGCCATGTAGGCCTGATACAGAGGCACTAGTGAACAGGGTGGCTCTCGGGGCCATTCCCAGCCTGGAGTTCCTATGGTCTGTGAATGGAGAGGGCAGAGGGAGAACTAGAAATGGCCAGTGGAGATTGTGGCAAATCAGTATGAGAAGTGCGCTGACCAGAGGACAGGCTTGTCCTAGTGTCCTGCACCAGGACAGGCCTCCAGATCTCAGATGCTGGACCCCTGACCTGGGCCAGGTACCTGCCTCATGGCTGGTAACATGGCCTCATGAATGGAGTTCTTTCTCTGTCCTCACTAAGGACACTGGACAACTCTTTCAGTCACAATCACTAGCATAAATTGGGCACTCACTACGGATCAGACACTGTTCAAATTACAGGAATTGACTCAAGTCCTTCTAGCGACCCTGTGAGGGGTTCAATCATCTGGCTCCTTTTGCACAGAGATTGAGTGGCCTACCCAAGGTCACACAGCTGGTCAGTGTTGGTACTAGGGTTTGAACCCTGGGGGTCCCATGGCAGTGCCTGTTCTCTCACCTCCTGTTTATCCCCTCCATGAAGAAGCCCCATAGAGCAGGGTGAAATGCTCTCCCTGACACCGTCCTTGCCACCAAACACTGGGACTGGTGACTTTCCCCACCATTGCCAGGCAGCTGGATCTGCCATCCCTCCCAAGCCAGGAGCAAAGACAGGTCCTCCCCAAGTGTGATCCTCACCTGCCCCCAGGTGAATTCTGGGGAAAGGAACACAGAGGCAGTCTGCTGGGGCTCGGCTCACTTTGGCCTAATTTCCAGTAATCTCTGCAATCACTCAGCCATGTGTCTCCTGAAAAAAAGTCAAATGGGGGGAGGGGCACATCCTGCTGCAAGTGTTTACCTGTTGAAGCCAAGATACCTCCCTGCCAGCCTAGCCAGGGTCAGGTACTACCCAATCTGCCCAGATTCTAATTTGTATGTCACCTGCCACAAATCCCCAAGATCTGGATCTCCGCTGTCTGAGAGAAATGTCTTTTGGCTAAGTGGGTTAAACATTGCCCACTCCTTTATGTAATAGACCCTCAACGTGGAGCTTACTGTGTGCTGGACCCTGACCTGGGTGCTTTATACCTTATGGTTCATTGAATCCTCATAACAACCCTATAATGCAGAGATCATGAATGCTCCATTTTACAGAAATAGGATATTTCTAAGAAACTAAGACACAGAGAGGTTAAGAGACTTGTCCAAGTTAAGGTATTACAGTTTAAGTGGCAGAACCAGGACTTGAAACCTGCAGTCTGCCTGCGGGGTCATACCCATAAGCACTGCACTCTGGTGCCCCTTCAGCTTCTATTTCTAATGGTAGCTATTCCTGGGAGGGCTGGCCTCTAGCACTGTTTTGGGTTATCGGGGATTCTTCTTAATGGAAACGCATCACAAGTGTAATGGGTGGCTTGAAGATGGGCAGTGGAAAAGCAGGGTATAGAAACAAAGGACCAGAGGGAGCCTGAAGTCCCACTCTGGCAAGGGCTGGCCCTGTCTGAGGGGCCTGGGGAAGAGGAGGCAGTGCTGCCAGGGGGACTGAGACCTGGGAAGAGCTGAGGTGCAGGCTGAGAGCTTTAGGCAGAGAAAACATTCCCAGAAGCATGTTCTGCTTAAGCCAAACACCCCACAGAGAGAACGCTGTGCTCAGAGGTCCTGGGGGTTGAGGGAAGCTGGAAGAACCAAAAAGAAGGGATGAAATCTCTAGACCCTCAGACAGGACAGAGAACAGTGAAGCCTCCAAAACCAAATCATCTCTTGGCATGATCTTACCCTGAGCTGTACAACATCCTTGGACTGGCTCACCTGTTCGGTATGTCAGAGCTTACATAGAAAATGACAGTTTTGATGCCACCTGCCGGGGCATGTGGAGAGGGCTATTCAGCCTGATCTAGAACAGCACCATCCAATAAAAGTATCTTGTGATGATGGAAATGTTCCACGGTGTATGATAGCCACTAGCCACGTGTAACTAAGGAATACTTGCAATCTGGCTGGTATGACTCAGTAACTGAATTTTTAGTTCTATTTGCTTTTAATTAATTTGAAGTTAAATTTAAATGTTCACAGGCAGCTACTGTATTGGGCAGTACAGATATGGAACACTCATTTTATTTACCAAGCTAACAAATGTTGTCAAGGGCCTACTACATGCCCAGTGTTGTTCTAGCTGAACAATACTGACAAAATAATCTTGACTTCGGGGAGCTGACGTGGAAGGAGGGAAAGATAGACAGCTAACAGTAAGCACAATTACAGTAAGGTAAATTACATTGCCTATTGGGCAATAAAAATACAATAGGGAAAAACGGAGCTGAGTAAGAGGCAGTGTTAAACAGGATGGTTAGGGGTGGCCCCGCAGAACACAGCATAGGAACAGAGACTTAAAAGGGCAGGACACGGAGCGCATAGATATCTGGAGAAGAGTATCTGGGCATAGGGAACAGCCAGGGCAAAGGCCCTGAGGCGGGCACCCCCTTGCCAAGTTCAAGGAGCAGCAGGGACCTCAGGTTGCAGAGTGAGCAAGAGGGGGTAGGGGGAGAGGAAGTGAGAGAGGTGAGGGGCAGATTGTGGAGGGTCCGCGGACCACAGGCAGACTCTGTCTACATGAAACAGGCTTCCCTGGGTGTGGGGGTGGGGGTGGGCAGAGGAAGGACAGGGTCCCTCTGACCGCTTGCAGAGATGAGGCTGGAAGAGGAGGCAAGGGAAGATGCCCCAGTTCAATAGAGGCTTATGCCTACCCCTGTCGGCCCTTCTGAGGGCTGTGAGTGGCTGTCCGGGGACCCCCGAGGATTGGGTCACCTGGGGGTGCACTCTGCCTCATGTTCTCAGTCATGTTGAAAGGAACTTGGCTCCTTCATTTGCTGACAGGGTGAAGTAACTCCCAGTGAGGCAGGGTGCCTCAGGAAGCCCCATGTTCTCAGGAGCGGCAAAGGCAGAAGAGCAGGGACAGCCCCAGGCCTCTGGGCCACTGGCCCTGACTTGGAAGTTGATAAGACACTTCTGATCCTTGGTGCCCTCCCTGAATCCTACCAGCTCTGTGATAATCCTGTTCTAAAGAGCAGCATGTGCCTTCCCTCCTGGTTACTCGGGGCATGCATTAGGGAAGGGTACCATTTGGCACCAGTCCCTGGCAGAGGGGACGCTACAGCTTGGACTGTGGTCATTCTACCTACTCTGATCACTAGGCCAGAAATAGAAACCATAAGACACAGGTTCTTCCAGACCTCTAGTACTCTGTCCCACCGAGTTGGAACACAGCCTCAAAATCCTTCTCAGCATTGGCCCTAGCAGCTAATGCTCAGACTTGGACACAGGGGTGAACATATTCGAAAGCCCTCCAGAATCTGGCTTCTGGCAACTATGTCAGTGAGTGACCTGCCTCGTTTCCTACCGATCTCTGTTTCTGTCCTCTGTCCCAGCCCTGCCCTCCTCCGCACTGCTCCTGGCTCTAGGCCGCACTGACAGCTCCTTCTGCCTGGAAACTCTGCTGTAGGCAGCCACGTGGCTCCTCACTCCCTGCAGACCTCCCACGGGTGTGGGCTCTGAAGTGGTGGGACCATCCTCATCACTCATTGGCGTCCCATCTCTGACCCTAATTAGATATGGGACCTCAGGGCAGTTCAGTTAACCTCTGTCTCCAAAATGGGGAGCACAATTATTAAAGGTGCTTGTCAGGGCTATCATGAGCATTAACTGAGGAAATGGGAAAGTGCTGGGTTCAAATCTTGGCTAAGCACACAAACCTCCTCTCTGTGAGATCTCAGTCATTTAACCTCTCTGAGGCTCAGTTTCCTCATCTGTAAGATGGGGATATAGCAGTACCTTCTTTACAGGGTTGCTTCCAAGATTAAATTAGTTAATATATAGATACTCGGAACAGAGTTTGACATGTAGTAAGTGCTCAATAAACATTAGTTGTTGGCTCGGGGTTTGTGGCTCAATGGGCTAAGGCGCCAGCCACGTACACCTGAGCTGGCGGGTTTGAATCCAGCCCGGGCCTGCCAAACAATGATGGCTGCAACCAAAAAATGGCCGGGCGTTGTGGCTGGCTTCTGTAGTCCCAGCTACTTGGAAGGCAGAGGCAGGAGACTCGCTTGAGCCCAGGAGTTGGAGGTTGCTGTGAGATGACCTCTATCTAGGGTGACAGCTTGAGACTCTGCCTCAAAAAAAATAAAAATAAACATTAGTTGTTATTGTAAAGTCATACATATTTTTTTTTCTTTTTAAATGGCTGTCAACCAGTTGGTCTGACTCTGAGACTTGCTTCCTGCTAAAACCTGCTTCTGCTTGATTCAGTTCAGAGTGACACAGGACAGAAAGGTATCCTCAGCAGACCAGCAGACCTGGCTGGCAGCACTGGCTCAGATGCTTTCCAGCTGTGTGAACGTGAGCAGGTGTCCTGTCTGCCTGAGCCTCAGTTTCTTTATCTGTGATTGGGAATAATCATTCCCGCTTCACAGAGCCAGTGTACAGAATCCAAGAGACCCTGCCTTGTCCAGGGCCTGTCCCATAGTAAGTACTCAATAAACTGAAAAGAGCCACTCACAAATACATTTCCCTACTTGGCAGCAGGGCAGGGGAAGGGTGGAGAGCAGACTGGAGAGCAAACAGGAGATCAACCAGCATATGCCTGTGATCTCTTAACCTCCTCTGTCGGCTGTAGATTTGTTTGCTAGTGTTAAGTGGAATGAGCAAATGTCATACAAGTATTAGCAGGAAGAGAAAGAAAGAAAAACAAGTCAGAAGCAGCCACTTATGCTTGTTTTGTTTTTCCTGGGTAAGTACTTGGGGTTGCAGTTTCAAATTGTCTTTTAGAGCTTGTGAGCTTAATTAAATTTAACACATTGGAGCAACTTAAAATAGCAATTCATGTTTTCTTCTAACAGAGATGTTGCTAGTTTACATGATGGAAAACAACCTCTCAGGATTTCATGAACGTGTTTCTCACAGGGAGGGGTGTGATCCAATGGCTGAGGCAGTGGCTGTCTTCTTGTCTTTTTGTCCTTTGGATCCACTCTCCCTTCCTCCACCTTGCTGTGCAACCTGGACATCCGACCAGTGTGTGCCCATGAACTTAGGCTTTTGGTTGGGTTCAGCCTGGACAGCAGCAGAAGGTTGGGGCAGAGAAGAAAGTGAGGTCGGGCTACTTACTTGTCTGCATCCCACCCGGGGAAGTTGCCCCAGCAACCTCCACCAAATCTGTTCCTCAACCAAATTCTCTGGGCCAACGTGTCTCAATGGAAAAGGGGAGCGATTTTGTCCCCGGAGGACATTTGGCAATGTTAGGAGACATTTTGGGTGTCACTCTGGGGCTGTGTTCTGGCATCTAGTGGGTGGAAGCCAGGGATGCCATCAACATCCTACAACACTGAGGACAGCCCCACCCCGCCACGACTCACACAGCAGTGTGCTGAGTCTGGGAGAGCCTGCTCCAGGTCAGTGCTCCTCCAGCTGTTCCTGGTGAAGGCCCAGTTTTGTCTTTCCCCAGTATGTTGCAGACCAGTGCTTTTGCAAGAACACAACAGAAATAAATTAGCAGAAAAAATATCATCATGCATTTGAATATGACAACCAATGCCAAATTCCTGTAAAAAATTCATACTTGCTCTCAATTTCTGTACCTAATCTGTTGGCAGGAACACTAATCTGTGGGCCGCACCGTGAGTAATGCTGACCTATAGTAATGCAGTCCTCTCTCCTCGTGGGACGGGGGGTCGGGAGGGATAACAGCTAAATCACTACGAATCCTGGGTTATTGTAGTTCCCTATTGCCCCTCAAACCCTATTTGTCTCTTTGCAATTGGTCCCTTTATAAATAAGGTCTTTAATTATCCCTCTGGGAGTGTGCCTTCTGCCCTTGAAGGGCCCAGCTGATTCCAAGGTGTTTTCCTACATGAGCAAGTCTTTAAGAATGTGGGCAAAGTCAGAAGGTGTGTGGGCGTGAGGATGAGAGCATTAGGGCTCCCAGCTGAAGAGCCGGGACTGTCTCTGCTAGATCACAGCTAGCTCTTGAAGAGTGTCTCATGGGCAGCTAGCTCTTGAAGAGTGCAGGGGCATGGCCAGAGCTGTGTTTTATGTGGAGCACTCTGGAGATGGTGCTGAGGAGGGATTTTCAGGGTGCACAGCCTGAGGCAGACACACTGTCTGGGCTGCTGTGTCCATCCAGACTAGAAATGGAAAAGCCTAAACAAAAGTGTGCATGTGGGCTGGAAGTTGGGGGTGCAGACGGTATAGCCTACCAGCTGGAGTGATGGTTCAAGGACAGGAACAGAGGGGCAATCCAATACACCCAGATGTAGCTTAGAGGATCAGTGCATGGTTTCTATGGGAGCATGATGGGGTGGACAGGGCCACACAGGTGCAGATGAATTCCATTTCGTCACTATAGTTTGAATAGTGCCCATTTCACGTGGCTTTCTTGTGCAGGATGTCCATTGGCTGCCTGGAGTAGGGAACAGTATTGCTTTTGATTAAGAAGTGTGGGCTCTGAATCCCAATGGGTCTCATCTCCCTTCAGCCCTGTCTTCATTCCCCCAAAGGGAAGTGCAAAGTGTTTAGCTTCCTCTTTCTCTAACTAGGAATGATAATAACTTCCTTGGAGGTGAGGTTAAATGAAATGATGCATGTAAATTTCCCAGCACAAGGTAAACCCTCAGTGGAGGTTCTTATTTATTTTTATTTATTTATTTTTTGCAGTTTTTTTGGCCAGGGCCAGGTTTGAACCTGCCACCTCCGGTATATGGGGCCAGCACCCTGCTCCCTGAGCCACAAGGTGCCACCCCACATGTTCTTATTTTTATTAGCAAAGGCAAACTTGACCATGCCAGCTGGGGCTATTTTGAGTCAGCTGACTGGCTTTCTTGAAGTTTCCCCAACTTCCCTCCACCCCTTCCTACCCCTAGATGCACATACACACCCCATGGGGCAGAGGGACCAGGAGCTCCTTTCCTGCCCTTTATCTGACTCCAGGAAGTAGGCTTTTTCCTCTGGCCTTGTTTCTGATGGGCTGGATGGATATAGTAGGATGCTTCTCTAAGCCTGATTCTTCCTCCTTGGTGCCAGAAGCCTACCAAGAATCAGCCTTGCCCTATTGTACCTGCATTAGCAGCACAGCCCAACCGTAGCTTCATCACATTACAATTTCCCCTGACTTGGAAAGCAGACAGCATCCCCTCCAAAGTTGCCAGGGAAGGTCAGGAAGATGGGACGGTGTGTGAGAAGCAGAGCCCTAGAGCAACTGCCTGCTGGTCATCTGTGCCTCAGTTTTTTGTCTGAAAAGTGGCAATGACAGTAATGGTAAATACCTGGGAGTATTAAATAGGATATCCCCATAGATATCTCAAAATAATGCCTGGCATGGAGTAAACCTTCACATGAGCTACTTTTCATCTTTTTTGTTATTCGTAGAGGTGGTGACCGCAGTAGCATGAAGGTTTGCTTCCTGAGAGAAGATAGCTAAACAACTGAGACAATTTCTGTGTCCTGAGGTGGTTGCATTAAATGCAGTGATAAATGTGGAAACCCATGGCATGGAATAGGCATTCAGTAAACACACCCATCCCCTCCTTAACTGGATATGCTCTTACATGGCTCATGCCCCAGCAAGGTGGTGGAATGCAGTGATTTATAGCAGTCTGGAACTGGATTCTGTCATGTTACCTCTTCACCTCTGTTTACCCATCTGCAGAATGAGGATCAGGATGGTGCCTCCTTCAGAGAGTTGCTGTAGGACTTTGTTGACTTAGGACACTTAAAACTGAGCCTGGTACAATTTACCAGCTGGTGTTTGCCCTTATTATTGTCACTGTTCTTGGTGTGCTTAGCTCTGCCTTTCCCACTTACATCATTAGCCCTGAGAGGGAAGGAACTAGGCGTGGGGAACTCAAGTGTCCCCTGCAGCACTGGCCACATAGGGTTCCTTGGGCCCTGCCCACCAGATGTCCCAGCAGGCTGGGCTCCTGCTAGGGAGGAGTGTCTTTCATAAGAGGGCTCTGAGCACTGTTCCAGAAAAGAGAATAGTTGACCAGCCACCAGCCAAGGTGGACTTTTCACTGAAATGAGGAAAAATGCCTCCATATCTGTCACATGGTAAGGAACACACCCAAACTGTGGACCAGAAGCTAGTGTTAGAAGTCCCAACTACCTCTTCAGAGCAGTCCCAGCTCTGTGACCAATCGGCCTCTCTGAGTCTCAGCCCCATCCTTCTCTGTGGAATGTGAGCACTGGTCACTGCCCTCACAGGACTGGCCTGAGGCCTAGGTAAAAATGTGGCTATGGAGTCCTTGGATAGGCCTAACAGGCTCCACCCTCCTCGCCTCCTGCTCCAAGCACTGCATTGGAGCCAGGACGGGTTTGGGGGCTCAGTTGCCTCCAGCACAGCTTCCCAGCTGAGTGGGCCAGGATGGCGTGGAGGGAGGCAGCAGCCTCCAGGGCCACCCACTGACAGGATGTCGATATGTGCCTGTCAGCTCCAATCATTTGTGCAGGGTCCCTAGGTGGATTTCAGACTTTGGTATTTCATATTTAAGATCTCAATTAAGTTGCCTGGCTCTGTGTTTGAGGGGTTCGTGGCACTGATGGAGCCCTTTCATTCTCAGGTAGTGAGGAATAGGAGATTAGGGAGCTTGGAAGAATAAAGGAGCTTCCAGGAAAGCTACAGAATGGTACTTTCAGGCCTAGGTGAATATTTCCGCAGGACTATTTATGGAGGTGACAAAGTCATCATCTCTGGAGAGAGCAAAAGGCATGATGCCTTGACAAGGGTCTTAAAGATTTGCATCCAGGGTGAGGCAGGAGGGGCCCAGGCTACAGAGGACAGCCCCAGTGTGGGGAGGCTGCTTCCCTGTCAGGCCCTCCCTAGGGTCTGGTCTGGAGTCAGTCAAGGTCTTCCTGGTCTTCCTTGCCCCAGGGCTGGTGGATGGGTCTTGCCTACTATTGCTATGAGAAGGGGTCATCCTTCCCTTCTGAGATGCAGAACTGCCCCCTGGTCTCAAACATTGCCTCTGAGCAGCATGCCCACCTCCCCTGACTCCAGTCCTCTTCTGCATAGCCCCCCTGCCCACGGTCTGCAAGCAGCAAAAGTCCCTCCCCTTTGGAGATGAAGGTAGGGTTTGCTCCTCTGAGCAGGGTCTGGTCTCTGACTCAGCACAGCAAATGGCGCAGGGAAGGGCTCAGTAAGTGTTGAGAATGGTCCTGATGAATCTCAGCAGACAAGGGCTGGACAGCCCCTGGGGCGCGGGCTGCAGAGGGGCCAGGGCTGACTTGGCTGTCACTCTGCACCTCCCAGACACTGAAGGAGTATCTGCAGCAGCTGTGGGGTGAGGGGGAGGGGGTGTCTTTTTGTATAATTGCTGCTTCTTCACTCCTTTAACCTCTGTGCCTCTCTCCCTTGCCCTCCTCATGTGTCCCCTCTCACCTCTCCTTGAGTCTCTCCCCTTCTTCTCTTTATCTCCACCTCTCAACACCTCTTGCCTCTACTTTGAACTTCCCCTTCTTCGTTCCCTTCCTCTTCATACTCACTGCCTTGTTATTTCCATATCTTCTGGGCCATTCTCTCTTCACCTTATCTGATGTATCTTTCTCTGTCCTCATCTCTCTGCAACACGCCATCCCTGAATCCTTCCCTCTTTTCTTTCCACCCCAACCTATCTCTCTGACCCCTGACTGGGTCTCTCTGCTCCCACATCCCTATTCCCATCACCTGCCTGCCCACTGCCCTACCTCCTCCCCCCCTCTGCCTCTCCCTTTTTGGGTCTCTTCACCCCTCTGGTGTTCTTCATTCTCTCTATCCCTGTGTCTGTCTCTGTCTCTCCCCTCTCCCTCCCTCTGTCTCTGTCCTCTTTCCATCACCCTGCCTTTCCGCCCCCACCCATCTGTGTCATCCCCTCCGCAGGATGATCCCAGCCTCCAACAAGGCCTTCCTGGTCAACAACTTGGTGTCAGGGACCGGCTATGACTTGTGTGTGCTGGCCATGTGGGACGACACCGCCACGACGCTCACAGCTACCAACATTGTGGGCTGCGCCCAGTTCTTCACCAAGGCTGAATACCCCCAGTGCCGGTCCATGCACAGCCAGATCCTGGGCGGCACCATGATCCTGGTCATTGGGGGCATCATCGTGGCCACGCTGCTGGTCTTCATCGTCATCCTCATGGTGCGCTACAAAGTCTGCAACCACGAGGCGCCCAGCAAGATGGCTGCGGCCGTGAGCAACGTGTACTCGCAGACCAACGGGGCCCCGCCCCCGCCGGGCAGCATGCCCGCCCCGCCGCAGGGCCGGCCCAAGGTGGTGGTGCGCAGCGAGCGCGCAGACTTCGGTGCCAACCTGGCGCACGGCAGTGACTCCTCCTCTTCCAGCTCCCTGGGCAGTGGAGAGGCTGCGGGGCTGGGCCGGGGCCCCTGGAGGCTCCCACCCCCTGCTACCCGCCCCAAACCCAACCTTGACCGCCTGATGGGGGCCTTTGCCTCCCTGGACCTCAAGAGTCAGAGAAAGGAGGAGCTGCTGGACTCTAGGACTCCAGCTGGGAGAGGGTCTGGGACCTCGGCCAGGGGCCACCACTCAGACCGAGAGCCGCTGCTGGGGCCCTCAGCAGCACGGGCCAAGAGCCTGCTCCCCTTACCCCTGGAGGGCAAGACCAAACGCAGCCACTCCTTCGACATGGGGGACTTTGCGGCTGCGGCAGCAGGAGGTGCCGCCCCCGATGGCTACAGCCCCCCTCGGAGGGTCTCGAACATCTGGACGAAGCGCAGCCTCTCTGTCAATGGCATGCTCTTGCCCTTTGAGGAAAGTGACCTGGTGGGGGCTCGGGGGACTTTTGGCAGCTCCGAGTGGGTGATGGAGAGCACGGTGTAGGCCCGGGGATGGGCGTCCTCCCTCCCTCGCTTGCAGGGTGGGAGAGGAAGGGGAAAGAATCTTTACTGGCAAGTCTTTGTGGAGTTTCCATGGTGATGTTTACATCCAGGGACAGTTTTGTCTCCCTGTCAACGGCCTCTTGTCCCCCCCCCCCACCATTCCCCAACACCCACATCACCTCCCCACCACCCAGCCGGGTTGTGCTCAGGGAATGCGGACTCGCCAAAATGTCGGACTGAGCCCTGAGTGTTTGGAAAGGCGAGAGCCCGCCTTTCTAATCACAAATGTAGCCTACAAGCAAGCGGCTTTGGAGTGCTTTTGGGTCCAGTGTGGTTTTTATTTCTTAATTGATATTTTCCATTTCCCAGAGTCCTCCTCTTCATTCACAGGGATAATGGGGAGAGTTTGCTCTACATACAAAAGGGTGTGCCAGAATCACCCCTGGTAGTGGGTGATTATTGCCAAGTGATCAGAGAAGGGATTCTGGTTCCACACTTGTTTGAGAGAAGACTAGGAGTCCCCTGCCTAGAGCCCTCATTCTTCCCCTCCAAGCCCACACCCCCCACTTGGAGGGGTGAGTGATCCCTGCCCAGTTTCCTTTTGTCCTCAAGCTGGACACTCACACCCTTCACAGCAGCAATCAGAAGGGTAACTTTCAGGATTCTATGTGTGTGTAGGGAGAAAGGCTTCATTCTGGAGGCAAGAGGGATCCTAACTTCTGGGGTCGCTTTGGGATTTTTGCTTCTCTTTCTAGGAAGCGGGGCGGGGGGCGCAAATTCCCCATATGCATATGCTGTGACACAGGGCTTCTTTTAAGGAAGCAGTTGGGGGGGGCAGAAGGAGCCGGGGACTTTGAGTCCAGAGCTACATGAATTGAATAGCCCGCTGAATAGTTTGGGCAAGACCCTTTTCTCTCGTACAAACTTAGTTTCCTAATTTGCAAAATACCGGGATTAGAAAGCGTCCAACTCCCTTTAGTTCTAAAGATAATGAACTCTTCATGACTCTGGATACTATTGTTTCCAGCAGCAATGCCCAGGAGTGCAAGTTGGTAGAGCATCCCTATCCTTACTGGACACAGAAAGAGACCTCCAGAGGCCTTGGAGAGGGAAAACTGAATCTTTTTAGTTTTGAAGTTTGGGGAGATGTTTGTAACCATCCTTC
Organism: Perodicticus potto; assembly: GCA_963574655.1. Taxonomy (NCBI): domain Eukaryota; kingdom Metazoa; phylum Chordata; class Mammalia; order Primates; family Lorisidae; genus Perodicticus; species Perodicticus potto. The sequence goes on from CAUYRH010082026.1 coordinate 100,370, forward strand.
CTTAACCCTGTCTCCCCCTCTCCCACAGTACAGGAACTTGCCCAACGTCACACAGTGACTTAGTGACCAGGTAAGGGCAGAGGCCAAGTCCACCTACCTCATGGAGATGATATTTGGGATCCGTAACTCTGTCTTCACCCTAACTAGGGCAATTCTGTGTCCAAAGTCTGTCCCTTGTTTGTTCCTGAAGGTGGTTCAGGGTGGAACATGGGGGATACCTTATCATGGTTTCCCCAGGAGGATCCATCCTTAGAAGTTGCAAGATGAGAATGGGAAGGGCACATGGGCTCCTTTCCATCTAGGGATTAATCCCCACGCTCCAGACAATGGCAAGAGAACGAGCAGAGGAGAAGTGCCCAGGGAGAAAGTGCTTTAGGAAAATTGGGCTGACTTTCCGCGGCATCGCTGTCCCTCCGGCTCTGTTCCCTTCTAAGTCTCCCCTCATCAGCAGCACTCTACCTCTCCCTCAGTCTTTCCAACTCATTCTTTCCTTTCCCAAGCTTCCTCCATAGACCTCTATCCTCTCTTTAGTTCTGCCTTCTTCCACTTGCCAAACACACAGCTTACGAAGGACAGGTAAGGCCACTTTGGACTTTAGGCTTAGACCTGAAGCTGAGCTGTTGGCCCCAACCCCTACTTAGAAACCTGCAAGAGGAGGACAAGAATTATCTATGCAGGACTGATGCCTGGCTCCAGCCTAGGAGCCTCAAATCCCATGTCTGCCTCCTTCCTCCCCACCTCCCTCCCCTCACCGTTGCTCCACTCTTCATTCTTCTTTTTCTTCCTGTTGCTCTCTGCCTCCCCCAGACATTTTCTAGTCCGACAAGGTTACTAAGAATCCACAACCCTCTGCTCTCCCTGACTAGGGCAGTTCTGTGTCCAAAGTCTTTCCCATGTTTGTTCCTAAAGAAGGTAGCTCAGGTTGGGACGTAAGAGATGACTTCTCATGATAATACAAGGCGAATCTTTCCCAAGATGGCAGGATTTTTCAGGCCAGTCCCAATGCCAGGGCACATCCCTTCCACATTCACGGTGGCATCCAGAGAATCTAGTAACTTGAAAGGAAATCTTTCCCTTCCTCTTTTCCCTTCCCCCTTTTCCTCCTCTCTTTTCTCTCTCTGCATATTTCCCATTCATCTTTTCAAAATGTAGCCACAGTGGGAACGGTCTCAAATACCAACTTTTGTTTTGCCTTTGGATTCAGACATGCAGAGGGAAAGAGGCGGGCAGCAGAAGGGGAGGAACCACCTTGCTGTCTGTCCTCATCAGCTGGCCTGAGCTCTGTCGTGACACAATATGTACTTGCTCTTGTTTGTCATGCTTTTGACCTGAAGTTTTGGACAGCTACATCCCCGTGGTCAGAATATAAATGCCAATCTTCTCCTTTGCTTAAAAAATGTACAGTAAAATGTACAGTTTTAAAAACAACTACCAACCACACTTCTTGGGAGGGAGAAAAAAAAAAAGAACATTCTCGTGTCTGTGAATGTCTGCTGTTCATTTCTCAGAAAACTGTGGGGTTTTCTAAAGATGGCTTTGAAGTGGCATTTTCTCTTGCACCTGTGTTTGTTACTCCCTGGTGGGAGCCTGCTTCCTGCCAAGTTCACATATAAGGTAGGGGAATCTTCTGAAATGAGAGTCTGGAGCCTTCCTCCCAGAGTAAGGAAGGTGGAAGAATCTAGAATGCTCCAGGTTGAGAAGGTAATAGTCCACCCCAGCAGTCCTGGCTGCCCCACCTGACATCTCCATTCTCTGGTATACTAGCCCTACCTACTTTTTCCAGGGCTGAGGCTATTACAGTGCCTGGTCACTAGGGGTGCACAAGCATCCTTCGCCCATTTTGGTTGAGCCTGGGATGGCATTTTTTTCCTAAAGGATCTTTTACTGAGAAACTACAGAAGAACAAACCAAACCCAACCCCATGTTTGGAAACAAATGAGCTTCTGGAACAGGTTTTCCCAATCCTGTCTTTATCTAATGTCTAGATCAGTGCTGTCCAGGTGGTATAAAATGTGAACCATACTGTAATTTTAAATTTGCTACTAGCCACATTAAATCAAGCATAAAGAAACAGGATAAAGTAGTTTGAATCACATTTAACCCAAGTGTATCCAAAATATTATTTTAACATCTAATTGATCTAAAGTTATTAATAAGGCCATTTACAATCTTTGTGGTACAAAGTTTTAGAACCTGGTATGCATTTCACACGTATGAGTCACCTCAGTTCAGACTAACCACCTTTAAAGTTCTTGAGAGCCACATGTGGCTAGTCCTGGCCACTGTATCACATAGTGTGACTCTAGACAATTGGCTTGCAAGCATAGCTTTCAAAAGGGGAAGGAAACTAACACTTCTTGAGTAGCTACAGTTTCCAGGTGCAGTGCTTGGTGCTTCACACACATTTCTTACTGAATCTTCACTACAGCCTTTTAAGGTAGATATAATTATGTCTATTTTGCAAATGAAGGGACAAAAGCTCAGAGGAGTTACGTAACTTGCCCAAGGTCACAGAGTGAGTCTGATTGCAAAGCCTTAGTTCCTTCCATGACACTGCATTGCCTCCCCTGTTCTTTTTCTTCCTTCCTTCAACTTGTCACAGAATGTATTTGACTCTGATTGAAGTCCTCGAACTTACAGCCTAACCTAGAAGCCCTTAATTTGGGCTCAGGTCTGTAGCATCCTCATTGTTGAGTCCAGGCAAGAGCACCTGTGTTAAGTGGTTCCTTCTGACCTCACACTGGCCTTCCTGGACCTCCTTGGCTTATAACACATTCCTTGCTATGGCCAGGAAAATTCCTCCTGGATTCAGACTGCCCTTCCCAGACCACACCGTGGTTATCTCTTCTCCCCTTTTGGTGACCCCTAAAAGGTGCCTTATTTAATGAGGCTTCCATCTCCAGTCTCATCTGTTTTCCTAGCCCCTGAGAGCCTGTAACTTCTCCCGTTTAAGATAGCTTATTCTAGTGACCAAACACATCTAGTCACCAGCTTATTCTAGTGACCAAACACATCTTCTCATCTCTTCTTATTTAAAAACCCTTGTCAAACCAGATCCTCTTTCCTGATAGAGGGATGCCTTCAGATCTCCAATTTTTGGTGGAGGTGAGATGGCTGTTATAACACGAGCCCCATGGTTTATTAAGCTTTCTGACAAACAGTTCAGCCCCACCTTTTCCATATTCTTGATAATGACATATCCCTCAAGTTTCTCTCAAAGAAAATGTTTCTTTTCTTTTCTTTTTAATTTTTCCATCATTACAATGTTGAAATTCCAAAAGACTTTAGGCACATTTTTTCTTAAGGGATATAATTTTCGACTAGGTAAGAAGAAGGGCACTGTCTCAGATTTCCCCCTTCCAAAATGGAAAGTAACTTTTCTCCCAAAGTTTGTGGGTACTGATTTCTCTTAAGTCCAACCTAAGCACTTCTGTGTCCTCTCTCTGATCTCAATATGTCTGCAGTGAAGGTCTCAGAGCTTTACCCTGGTGGAGCGTCCGCTGTTCATATAGCCATTGAAATTTCTGCAAACTGCTGCTGGAAAAATAGACACACTTACTCAAAAGAAAAGATTGTTGGTGGGCAGCAGTCAAAACCTGAACATGCAGTTTTAAATATCAAATCTAGATTCTCAAGCCCAGTTATTCCACGGGATTTAGTTGACAGCAAGAAAAATTTGTGTGATAAGATGGTTTCTCACAAATAAAACACCACTTTGGTTGAGCCCCTGAGACTCCACCTTTGCGTAATAGAATCAGCCCCATTCACATTACTCCCTCAATATCTAAAAGGAGCATTGCCCCTTTTACAGGTTAAACACTTTAGTTGTGCTGTCAGCCTTTAAAGCAGAGATCTTAGTTTCTCGGCTACCATCAGCTCAACTAAGGTTCTTCATCTCACAGCCAGTCAGGGTTACAAAAAAGTTCATGGGTTTCCCTTCCCTGAAGCTTCTAGCAGAGGATAATTGACATGCTTCACCAAGACCAAAGAGAGGAGCTGGCCTTTACCAATAAGGCCATCCAGTGATCCCCAGCAGAGCCATCTAGGATCTTCTGACAGGTCCAGTGAACTTTCCCCATGTTCTCATTTTGGATAACACCTGCAATCTTTCTTCTGCTCACTGACTCTGGGGAAGTGGGCCCAGATTGCAGGTTCTTCCCTAGTTACTTTCCTGTTCTTACTGGTATAATTGATATTCTTTTCCCTTTAACTAACAGCTAAATGTGCTCCTGGTGGATCAGAGCCAGTATTTTCCTCCACCATTTCATTCTAGATCAGTGGTTCTCAACCTTCCTAATGCCAAGATGTATTTTCACTGTTACAAAATGAAACACAGGTTGAGACCCACAGGTTGAGAACCGCTTATCTAGAGTCTGTCTGGGGCTGGGGCAGGGAAGAGCTCATGATCTGGTTCTTTCTGAGATGTTGGTGGACTTGCAGTTATATACTTGGTTCACTCCTGATGAGAGAGTGGAGCAGGAACTTCACCTATCTCCATGATTCCCAAAGCCATCTGGTCCATAGTAAGCCCACTGACCAGCCTCCCATGGCCCTAACTCCTCTGTCCAGACTGCCCATCAGGTTACTTAAAGACAAGCATGCCCCCCTCTTCTTCTGGACTTCCTCTGTATCGTGTTCATTGGTGATTCCTGGAATACCCAGAAGCAACCCTAACATTGATGTACTCGGCATGGGTGAGTTTTCGTTCCCTTGAATCTCCTAGACTACATCCAACATGTGCCCTGTTCCCCAAACCATGGTTAGCTGACCTGTCAGACACTGTTCCCACTTCCCCGTGAAGTAAAACCTCAGAGCTCCATGCCTGCTTCCTCCATCACTTGGAATGGCCTGGTAAAAACAGTTACCTTTCTCAATATTTCAGAAGAAATACTACCATGAAGAAGAGAGTTAAGTCTGGTTACAGTCATTAATCTTCAAGGCTCTTTTCTTGGGTTCCCTGTAAAGCTCTTCCCATCCATTCCTGTGGGGATTTCTTGAGGACACAGTTCTGCCTATCTACCACAGATAGGCTGGTTGTCTTACCTACCCAGAGAAATTTTAGGAAATTTCTTATACCTTCATTAGTTGGACATAAGGTTGTCATTTTTCAGATGGATATTGAACTGCAAAATTAAATTGATAATCATAGCTGCCATTTATTGAGTTTCCTATGTGCCATGCACTGTTTTAAGAGCTTTATATAAATTATCTCAATTTATCATCAAGACAACATGATGAAATAGGTATTATTATTATCATCCCCATTGAGGAAGCTAAGGTACAGAAGGGTTAAATAACCTGCCCAAGGTCACATAGCTAGTGAAGAACAGAGTTGAGTAAACATTGAGAAATAGATTTGCTCAGAAACAGCTACAGAGCAGATAGAGATGCAGGTTGTCTGGGTTTCCTATTAAAGTCCTGAATCTTGACATGTGAACCTTGACTTTCAGAAGACTGAGCCCTGCAGAAAAACTGAGAAAAGTGGAGGAATTAATTTGTGTTCATTCAGCATGATTTTGCTGACATGCTGTATGCTTGGTACCGCACCCAGTATTGAAAGAAATAAAAGTCAAAGTAAAAGACACTGTGCATGCCCTTGAAGGTCTCACACATTCCTTGAGGCCCAGAACATAGGCCAGTGTTTAGATCTCTGGGTATACAAAGATGGGTCTGTTTTCATTCATTTCAAGATAACTTACAGATCTGGGGAAAGCATTACCCAAGAAGAGACAGACAGAAGGATTTTCCAAGGGCTACACAGCCTAAGATGGTGCCACTAACTGGAAGAATTCACTGGATTTTAAATTCTAAAATCTTGATTCATCTTATAGAGGAGAAAATTAGGGCCTGGTACGGGGAAGTCAGTGGCTTTGGGTCAAACATGGGACTCTTGGGGACTGGAATCCTGTCCCTAAACCAGCAGGGGTTGAAAGAGGCAACTTTAGCCTTTATCTGTCCCAGCAGCTTGTGAGGAGACATGGAGGGTGAGATGGAGGGGAAAAAGCAGGCCTAGAAGAGGGGCAGTTTCAGAGAGCAGGCAGGTGCTGAGTAACCCAAGGCAAGTCTACTTGTTACAGAGGTGAGGGGCTTTAGTGGCAGGAGCTGAGTTGAGAACTTGTTTCTAGCCATAGTTTCCTTTTTGGTAAAATATCAATGGTAAATACTGACTTCAGTAAGTACCCTTATGGAGTGCTATGTAGTTACACAGTTCACATATTAGACTAGAAAAGGAAAGTGGTAATAGTCATTACTATTAATGAATGATGTACATATTAATGATATGCATCATTAAAAACATTATTATAAATTATACAATATTAATGATAATATTCTAAGGTATATTAGGCTCATGGAATATCAGGGCTGACAAAAATTATCAGAGGTCATCTTTTCCAGCCTCCCTTAAGGGGTATTAGAATTCCCTCTTCAATATCCATACAAATTCTTATTAATATTATTACAAGCAAAATCATGTGTGGTGAATCTCAGCATTCCCCTAAGGCAAGGAGTGGCTCTCTGTGCTCTCATCAGACCAAGTCCTGATAGTCATGGCTCTACTCGCATATTGCTGGTGGGCCCATGTGACTTTATCATTCCTGCCTTCATGATAAATCCAGAGCCCAGACAGGAGGTAGATCCCAAAGATTGCTGTGGTCAAAATAGTGTTAAAAACTAGAGATAGATCCTGGATCTGAGAATATCTTAGCGTGTTTGCTCTTCTCTTGCCAAATCAGGGCTGGACTCCATGATGCAGAGGAACAGAAGGGGACAGGAAAGGGAAAGGGAATACATGGTCACCTCTGCTGCCTGATGCTGCTTTATGTCAGAGACACACAGCTGTCCCAGTAGCAGGTCTGAAAAATTTCAGACCTCACCAACCGGATGAGGATAGTTATTCTTCCCCTCATTCATGGATTCCCCACGCCTTGCTCACCCCTTCATGTTTGTTCCAGAATTGGCCTAACAACCAAAATCTAACACCCAGAGCTCTGGAACAACACAAATGCTGCCACAAAAAGACCTCCCACTGGTTTACTTTATCCCTTTGGTTAACAGATTGTTTCCATTTTAGGATGGGAAGACTCTGCCAGGTGCCAGGCAAATCACCCAGTGAGAGCCTGGCTCTGTTCAGAGAGCTGAAAGTGGGCCAGAGGTTCTCCACTTGAGATAGGAGGTGAGCACTTCCCTCGGGCTGGTGGGATGACCACAGGTAGCCCACTGACCAATCCTGTCTGCCATTCTCTTAATATCCAGGCCCAGACATGCTCTAGCCTAGGCACTATCCACCTGCTAGAAGGGGTAAGATTAAAATTGGCTCCCAATTTGGTCTTTACTTGTGAATAAACACACTAGTCCCAACAGGAATGAAGAAAGAATGTTAGAGAAATGGTTTCATCCCACCTCAAGGTCAGAGAGGGTTGGCTGGAGTGTGCATACTTGACAGGTCTTTAGGTAGATCCGATGCTTTACAACATGCTTCAGGGAGAGCCAGGGTGCACCAGTACATGTTGTTGGGGATGAGCTGCCTGACCCACATGAAGAGGCTGGCTTCCGTATTGCAGGTAAATGGGGAAGACCACGGGTTACCTTGGGTCTGGGAGTAGTTAGGAAGGACCTCAATAGCAATAAAATGCAGGGGCACAATTTTCCTTGATCATTACACTTTTAAGAGTCCTGGTAGGATTCTACTTTCTGAGGAATCATGCAAAGAGCTTTGGGTTAGTTCATCCTTGACTTGTGAGGGAAGTAGAGATTGGGACTTTTCTTGGCATGAGGGACTGTTCCAGGCATGAGTGTACAAGAGCAAGGTACCAACTTTGCTTTCTATTTCAAAGATGGAGGAGACTTAGGAAGGAGCACCTGACTTTAGGTGTGGTCAGTTGAGGTTCCTTCCCTTCTGCACCCAGCCTTGTCTGCAAAATGGTTGAAAAGGAATATAACTGGAGACATTTTTATGTAGAAATAGACAAAGTCAGCAGCAGACTCAAAAAGATTGTACAGCATCTCAGTGTTACAAAAATTTCTTTAGCATGGATTATTATTCCTTGTATTCTTTACAAAAACATTATTTTCTCTACTATACAGATTTTTCATACTGATGATCAAAAGTAGTTTATCCTGTTTAGTTTTTATGGAACTTTTGGGGCAGAAGTGGGTCACAAACTTTGAATCTTCTGATCTCAGAACTATAGTTTCCTTCACACCACACCCACACTTGACTATTACCCTGATGGCTGGCTGCCATAGCAAGGAAAAGGGCAAGATGTGAGGCTGAGAAGATAGTCCAGAGCTAGGAAAGAAAATATTCACACAAGGAGAAGGAGAGTTAGGCCTGGGAAATGTAAGCAAAGGGCACCGGACCCTTGTGAATTGAGATGAAAAGGGTAGCTCTGTTAGAATTCTCCATGGACATGAGGCTTTCTCAGCCCTCCTGTGCCAATCTAGATGGGATAGGAGTCAGGACTGTTGTCTATTGTTGGCTAAGTGGGGAAGAAGGAGTGAGAGGGATCCAGGCAAGGATAATTAGAGGAGAGGGGGTAAATCAGAAGAGTCTGGTTGTAGTAACACAGCTGTCAGGACTAGAGTATGGATCCAGCACACCCACCGCCTACATCCAGAGGAAGGAAAGGAGCAGAGTCCTGGGGTAGGCCTCCACTTGAAGCGTCCTTTGGGGCCCTCTACCTTATGAAGCCAGGAGGCAAGAAGGGCTCAATTAGGAATGTGGTCATTTTCAGGATTTGAGGGTTTGTTCTCTCTGCTTTGATGTTCTATTTCTTTCCTGTGGGAAGGCAAAGACTCCTGATCCTCCTCTACCATGTAGGAGTAGAGGCGCATTGGGAAATCTTGGCTATGTCTATAACTATTTTTCAAGGGTTAGCAAAGGAAGAAAGGATTGGCTTCTCCATGAATACTGGAGGCTTTGGGGCATAGCCCCATTTATCAGATCACTTTCTCTTCCAGGTCTCAATAAGGGGATGGCTGGAGACTAAATAGGTGGAGAATGGCTGAAGGTAATGAGCCCCAGTACTTCCAGATTGTTCTAGAGTGCATTGATCGGTTATATGCAGTCTCCTTGGGAGGGAGGCTATTGTACAGAGGGTCAGAATTTTCCAGAAAATGTCAAGAAATCTAGATTGGCCTTGAACCAGCTAGGGAGAGGAGAAGTCAAGAGGATAGGATTCAAGACTCTTTCTCCTTTTGGTTATCAGGGAGCATGAATAGGAAAGCTCTTAGCAGAATAGAGGAAACCCTTACTATTTACCAAACACTGTGGTAAGAATCTCATATTTTTAATATGTATTATTCCTCAAAGCCTCATCCATCCCTCTAACATAAGAATTAGATCATTCATTTTACAACGGAGAAAACTGTATCACACAAAGGTTAAGTAGCCTGCTATAAGTCATACAACTAGTTGGGGGAAAAGCTCAGTAATCACACAATAACTGGAGTTAATACTAAGTGATCTAAGGAATAATAAGGGACTTTAGAATTTCAGTGACTTTTCTGGAAGGAATCATAACATGAGCAATGAGGTTTAAAGAGTAAGCCTAACATTAAAAAGTAATGGGGAAATGTATTGAGCAAATTTTTAGTGATTTTTTCTGTGCCTGTCCCAATGCTTCCATATGGTGAGAAATAAAAAGGCTTTTCTTAAGGTCCTTAAAATTTGTCCTGACAAACTATACCTTAAATAATTCCCATGTCACTATTATTGATTATAAAGTATGGGGTGTTGGATAGAAGGAATGAGTAAGATGGTGGGGCCTTAGGAAGTACAACTGCACAGATGGGTGGTTCCCTTCCCAGCCAGCCAAGCGCACTGCACACCCCCTCCTTCAAGCGAGTTGAGTTTTCTTCCTGGTTTCAGTATCCTCAAATGTAAGATAGCTATGGTATCTATCTACCTCAAAGAATTACTGTGTTTGTAAATTAAAGAGCTCAACACAGTCACACAAATAACCTGTAGGATTTGAGAAGTCACCAACTGATGATGATTAAAGTAATGAATCACTGATAACATACATTACAGGACATTAACGATCATTATGTGCATATTAGGCCCTATGTCTCAGTGCTAGAAAAGATCAAAAGTCTCCAAATATGCCCTCCTCTGCTCATCAATATCCCCACCAGGCAGTATTGCTCCAATTACAAATTATTGCATAGTTTTAAGTCATAAATCCTCCAAGGAAGAAAGAGAACACATGAGGTATTCTCATTCCCTGTTCTCCAGAGTTCATTACTTGATGATTTTAGCTCTAGGTTTGTACAGACTCTCATCATTCCTGCTCCTTAAAAGACCCAACAGCCATAATCAGTGGTGATTTTATAAGATCACCACTAGGGTTGAAAAACAGCCAGCCAGGGTCCCTGCCAGTAAATCTTCGGGATGTCCATTATTCTCTCGCCATATCAGCTCTGGTCTCCATGACAGAAGGAAAGCAAGAAGGGAACAGAGGACAGGGACACTGGGCAACTCTGAGGTTCCAATAAGTGGATGTTGGTTCTACTATGACTTTCACTGACAATTTAGAGGTCCAGGAAAGTTTTTCACCACTACCTACATGCACAGCACAGGACCATAATGGGACAACATCACTCTCTTCACACTTGAATGAAGATACTACCACCCTGCCACTAGCAATTTGTTCTCTAATAAGTCTCCCTTTACTCTCATTCAAGGACTGGAAGAACAAAAGTTATAATAACATTAACTAATAAAATTCTAGGACCTCAATATATGAATCACTATTTACCCCCTCTCATATCCTTCTGAATGACCTGCCATTCAGGTAAATAAATTCGTTCCTTTAGCTCCTGCTCATGACAATGTAAATATTCAGGGAAAATTCTGCCAGGTGTTTACTAAACTGGTTCCAGGGCCTGATCTAAGTTAATTAAGAGCATCATTCAAAGGGGTAGGTGGGGGGACTAAGGATACCCCTTAGAAACAGTCTTCCTCATTGCTCATCTCCCTAGCACAAACAAAAATACACCTGGTTTGGGGAGGGAAGGAAAAACAAGATCCAGGTCTTTACTTCTAATCAGCACACCAATCACACATCTAGGCAATAAAGAATTACATGAAGCCTTTATTTAATTTTTCCACTCTTCCCTGAGGTATAAGGGACTTCACTGGTGCCTGGGTGACTGACCAGGCTCCTTGAGCCCCACAGGCCTTTTGCAGAAGAGCAGTTTTAAGGAAAAAGATAATGCACAAAAGAAGGAGAACACAGCCATGTGAAGAGCCAAGTTCCCATGTTGATGGTAAATGGAAAAACCTTTGGATCAGAGCTGAGCTCTGGGACAAAAAGGAGAAAGAAGAGTGATTAAGGGAGCAGAATCACTTCCTCTTTACTGGCTGTAAAGCTAAGGGTAGGATTCCAGTTTACAGCCAGCTCTCTCCACTTAAGAAACCATGTGGTCCTTGACCTCCCAGGGAACTGAGACCTGTGAGGGCTGGACTTGTCTCTTGCTGCCTGTAGCTCAAATCTCCTCCTTGAGAGTAGAGTACAGGATATTCTGCCATGTGGTGCAGGTCCCCAAAGTCCCAGATCCTACTAGCAGATCCTTTTCCAGAAAGCTAAAGCTCAGGCAAGGCTGAGAAGCCTGGGCAAAGTCCCACGGACACATCCTCCTGAAGGGTGCTTCCCAGTTCCTAGACAATGGCCACGTGGACAGACTGCTTCCATGTTCTGTTATAGCTTGCCTGACGATCATGGGCAGTAACCATTTCTGTGAAAAAAAAAATTAGAAGAAACTTGACACGAAGAAAGACAGCAGCAGGGAAAACAAAATCATATTACTTATTGTGACCCATCTGTTTTCAAAAGACAGTCACATAATCACTCCCATACTCTCAAGAATTCTGAATTACACATAATTTGGTCACTTTTCACAAAGAGAGGACATGCTCACAAAGAGTGAAGTGTTTCCCACGCTCACATGAGGAGCCCCTGGACTTGACATTGAGGTGTTTAGATCGCAGGTATGGAGTTCCACCCACCCCAAATCTTCACCAATGACAAGGAGGGAGAAGGGTGACGCAGGACTGAGGAGGAGGCCAAGCAGGAAAATACCTGCACGCTACAAGTCAGTGAGGCCTGGGAGGTGCTGGGCAGCGGGCAGGCATGTACTTGTCCTTGGAGTTCTGGGCTCTTTTCACAGCACTCGGGAGACTCTCCTCCTTGGGGTGGGAGAACGGAATCCTCCTTCCATGAGAAGAGAAAATACAGAAGTGAAGGGAACAGAGGGGAGAAACCCGAGAGGTGAAGCTCCAGGCAAGTGGGGCCTGGGCAAGCCCTGGATTCCTGCTAAGCCGCCCATCCCCTGAGGGGTCATGGACACTCCTGGGGAGGGCAGTTCGGGGTGAAGGGAGCACTTCGTCTGGCACTTCTGAAACCCACGTGGGGCTAGGAAAGAGCACCCCAGTTTTCCACACCCCAGGCCTCAAGGGGTATCCTGCATCCTCACGGCAACTCTGATCCTCCTGGAGCATCCCCATCAGCCAATTTGTCAACTGGAAGTCAGCCCAGAGGCATCTCGAAGAAACGACCCGAAGCCTGTGCCCACCTTCCTGAAAATAACTGACAACGGCTCCTTGCTGCAGGCAACGTTAGCCACACCCAATGCCACGCCCCCAGCCCGCCTCCAGGGGCTCTTCCCCGCCCCCTGGCTGGCTGTGAGGGGCGGGGCCCTGGGCCTTCCAGAAAGTTCCATAACTTGCGAGAGTCCAACACCCACCTTCCTAGGCAGGAGTGGGGGCAGGGCACTCCTGGATCTGTGGAGCACAGGGTTTCTGGGGGAAGCTTTTGGATGGTGAGCACTGCCTGCTGGGAAGCTGGTGGGGGCCTGGAGCCAAGTGAGATGGGACCTTCCCCACTGCAGGTCAGCCATGGCGTGGTTTCTGTGGGGACAAGGGCAGTGCCTCCCACCGTGCATTCCTCAGGCCCTTGAATCACAGATACTGTGATCCCTGGGTCCTCACTTTCATTTTATCTCAGCAGTAGGCGTTACCCAGAAGGCACTTGACCTAAGGTGGCACAAAAGTTAGGGGCAGGGCTGTAAGTCAGCCCCATTTAATGCCTACTACTGACATTTCCCACCAACCAAAAGCCTGTCCTTTGACATAAATGCTTGAACAGGCTCAGTTAGGTCGTGGGGACCCAGAACCCTAAAGCTAGAACCCTAGAGCTTTAGCCATAAACCCCCTACTTCCTCCAGGCCCGCTACATTGCCTGGAAGAGCCATGTCGTCTTGCAAAGCCTCAGTACCAAGGATCCAGCCAATGGGAGAGGGTTGCTGAGCAGATGAGACTTCCCCTGACCAATGAGCAGAAGAGGCTGTCTTAAAGCCCAGTTGGGAGATCCCCATATGTCAGTATTTATTGGGCATAAATTTTGAAAGACACTATGTTGAAAAGTTCAAATGTGTTATCGTATTCTAGCCTCCCATAGCTCTTAAAAAATTGACATACAATTCACATAACATAAAGTTTACCATTTTAATGCGTATAATTTAGTGCCTTTTAGTGCATTCATAATATTATGCAACTGTTATCACTGTCTTATTTCATAATATTTCTGTCCACTCCCCCCCGAAAAAACCCATACACATTAAGCAGTCATTCCACATTCTGCCCTCCCTTCAACCTCTGCCAGCTTTCTGTTTCAGTGTATTTGCGCATTCTGTATATTGCATACAAATGGAATCATACAATAGATAACGTTTTGTGTCTGGCTTCTTTTGCTTAGCGTGATGTTTTCAAGGTGCTTCCATAGAGTAGCATACGTTGATATTTCATTATGTTTAAGGCTAAATTACATATTGTATTTCATTGCATGGATATACCATATTTATCATATCATGACGATATCCTTGTCTATCCATTTATTAGTTGATGAACATTTCTGTTATTTGCACTTTTTGGGTATTATGAATAATTCTGCTGTGGATATTGTATAGAAATGCTTTTGTTTGAAGTCTTTACAGTTATCCTGGTCATAGACCTGGGAGCGAAGTTTCTGGGTCATGTGGTACTACCTTTAGCTTTTTGAGGAACAGACAAAATGCTTTCCACAGTGGCTCTACCATTTTATATTCCTACTGGTAATGTATAAAAGTATCAGCTTCTGATCGCTCCACATCCTTCTCAACGTATTATTTTAATCAATTATAGCTATTTTACTAGACCCAAGGTGGTATCTCACTATGGTTTTGATATGTATTTCCCTAATAACTAAAGATTCTGATTATCTTTTCATGTGTTGTCTATATCTTTTTTTTTTTTTTTTTTTTTTTGAGACAAAGCCTCAAGCTGTCACCCTGGATAGAGTGCTGTGGCATCACAGCTCACAGCAACCTCCAATTCCTGGGCTCAAGCAAGTCTCCTGCTTCCACCTCCCAAGTAGTTGGGACTCTTGCCACAACGCCTGGCCATTTTTTGGTTGCAGCCGTCATTGTTGTTTGGCGGGCCTGGGCTGGATTCGAACTTGCCAGCTCAGGTGTACGTGGCTGGCTTCAGCCATAAGTGCCGAGCCTTTTTTTTGGAAACAGAGTTTCACTTTGTCTCTCTCGGTAGAGTGCAATGGAGGCACAGCTCACAGCAACCTCCAACTCCTGGGCTTAGGCAATTCTCTTGCCTCATCCTCCCGAATGTCTGGGACTACAGGCGCCCACCACAAACCCAGCTATTTTTTTGTTGCAGTTCGGCGGGGCTGGGTTTGAACCTGACACCCTCAGTATATGGGGCAGGCTCCCTACTCACTGATCACAGGTGCTGCCCAGATATTTCTTCTTTTTTAATGTAGATGTGTAGAATTAAAAATTTCCTTCTGAGCACTGTTTTTGCTACATCCCATACATTTGTTGTGATTTTGTTTTAATCCATATCAGAGAATTTTAAAACTTCTCTTGTGATTTCTTCTTTGATACATTAGATTGTTTAAGAGTATGTCATTTGATTTCCACATATTTGTGAATTTTCCAAATTTGCTTCTGTCACTGATTTTTTTTTTTTTTTTTTTGAGACAGAGTCTCATTTTGTTGCTCTCAGTAGAGTGTCATAGTGTCACAGCTCACAGCAACCTCCAGCTCCTGGGCTTAGGTGATTCTCTTGCCTCAGCCTCCTGAGTAGCTGGGACTATAGGCACCTGCCACAACACCTGGCTATTTTTTTGATGAAGTTTGGCCAGGGCAGGGTTTGAACCCACCACCCTCAGTATGTGGGGCCGGTGCCCTACTCACTGAGCCACAGCCGCCACCCTCTGTCACTGATATTTAATTTTAGTCTATTGTGGGTGAAGAAGATACTTTGTATATTTCTTTATTTTTATACTTACTAAAACTTGTTGCCAATCTTGTGGTATTTACTAGAGAATGTTCCATGTGGACTTTAGAAGAATATATATGTATGTTAGATGGAGTGTTTTATGGATGTCTGTTTGGTCCAGTTGTTTTATAATGTTGTTCAAGGGTTTTATTTCCTATCTATTATTCTATCCATTATTAGAAGTGGTATTCTATCCATTATTAGAAGTGGTATATTGAGATATCCAAGTATTATTACTAAACTATCTAATTCTTCCTTCAACTTGACCGTTGTTATTTCATATGCTTTGGGACTCTAGCATATAATTCTTTTGTGGTTTGTGTGTAGTTTTATAACTGTATTTTTTGTATCTGACAATCACCAGTTAGTTCTCATTCACATTGACTGTAGATTTTTTAAAGTGGTAACAGGTGCATAGGTAACAAAAGTATAGAGCTTGTTTGGTGAATCATCATCCTCATTATATTTTCTGCACAACCACATGTGTTTAGGGTAATGGACATTTCTTATGCCCTTGGCCCAGACAGCTTTGTTGATCCTGGTATCAGTGTCACATCTGGAGCTCCCATTCCTTCAAGGCAAATTTCTGAATCTCTTTGAGTGCCCAATGGGCACGTTTCTTGGAGCCCACTCCATGGATGCACTTGTGAATGTTGATGGTGTATTTTCAGGTCACCACCTCATTGATGGCAGAATGGCCCTTCTACTTCTCACCATTCTTTGGAGGAGCCATTCTGCTGGGCCTGAGTCAGACAAGCCATATAATTCTTATATCTTTTTGATGGATTGGCTCTTTCATTATTATATGTTCTTCATTCCTTGTCACCATCATTGTCTTAAGGTCTATTATATCTCTCTCTCTCTTTTTTTTGGTTACAATTTGCATGGGATATATTTTTTCATCCTTTCACTTTCAACCTATTTCTATATTTGGATCTAAATTAAATATTTTGTAGACAGCATACCTCCTCTTAAATCATTCTTCCTATATCTGCCTATCTGCCTTTTAATTTGACATTTTAATCCATTTACATTTAATATAATTATTGGTAGGAAAAGACTTTTACTATTTTTATTTTCTTCCATTTCTTCCTTCCTTTATATTTAATATATATTTTCTAATATATCTTTTGATTCCTTTCTCATTTATGTTATTTTTAAGTTATCTTAATAGTTGGATTGGAGATGACAATTAACATTTTAATTTAAAACAATATGGTTAGAGTTAATACCAACTTAATTTCATTTGTATATGAAAACTTTGCTCCTATATAACTCCATTCCCCTTTATGTTATTGCCACAAATTACATCTTTCTGTATTGTGTGCTCATCAATATAGACATATGATTTTTTAAGAAGTTGTCTTATAAATCATAGAGAAAAAAGGAGTTTCAAAAAATATAAGAATATCGACTTTCATATTTACCTATGTGTTTGCCTTTACCAGTGTTATTCAGGCATATGGATTTGTATTACTGTCTGTTTTCCTTTCATTTCAACCTGAAGGACTCTTGTTAGCACTTTTTGTAGGACAGGTCTACTAGCCACAAACTCTCTTAACTTTTATCAGGGGATGTCTTAAATCTTCTACATACTTCAAGGATCATTTTTCTAGATATAGCATTCTTGGTTAATAGAGTTTTCATTTTTTCTTTCAGCATTTTGGCCTCTCTGACTTTTAATGAAAGATCAATTGTTAATTTTATTGAAGATTCTTTGTATGTGCCAAGTCATTCTCTCTTCTACTTACAAGACTCTTTTCCTTTGTCTTTCAACTATCTGACTACAGTAAGTCTTAATGTATATCTCTTTTAATTTATCTAACTTTCATTGAGCTTCTTGGATGTATAGATTTATGTTTTTCATCAAATTTTGGACTTTTTATCTGTATTTCTTTAAATATTTTTTTGGTCTCTTTGTCTATCTCCTTTCCTGAGACTTTTATTATGCATATGTAAATATGCTTGATGGCATCCCACAGGTCTCTAAAGCCTTGTTCATTTCCAATTTCTGTTATTGTACTTTATAACTCCAAAATTTCTGTTTGGTTCACTTTTATGATTTCTGTCTCTTTATTGTATGTGCATGCACATGTGTGTGTAGTGTGTATGTGTGTATATTGTATATGTCTATATTTACTAACATTCCTCCATTCTTATGGTTCCTTTTGGTTCTACGTGCATGGTTTTCTTTAGCTCTTTGAGTGTATCTAACATAGATGATTTAAAGTCCCAATGCTAGGGCTTCCTGGGGATAGTTTCTTTATATTTACTTTTTTCCTACATAGGGGCCACAGGCTTTGTTTCTTTGCATGCTTCATATTTGTTGCTATTGTTTGTTATTGAAAACTGGAAATTTTAAACATTATAAGTGTGGCAATTCTGGAAATCAGATTCTTTTCCCACCCTACCTTCTCAGGTTAGGTTGTTGCTGCTAGTTGTATATTTGCTGTTTGATTGTGTGGCTGTTTAGTGACTTTTCTGAACTAGTTTTGTAAAATATGCATTTTTTTGTCACGTGTGATCATTGATATCTCTATTCAATAGGAATAGTGGTCAGCCAGTGATTTGACAGAATTCCCTTAAATACCCGGAACCAAAAAAAGAAAAAAAAAAATCCAGTCTTTGCAGATAGACTATCATTTTGCATTGGTGTATACATGAACACTAAACTAGACACAGCCTGAGGAAAAGCAAGAGGTAAGAGATTAGGGCCCACTGGGCAGCTCCTGTGGCTCATTGAGTAGGGCACCTGCCCTATATGCCAAAGGTGGGGGGTTCAAACCCGGCCTCAGCCAAACTGCAAAAGCAGAAAAATAGCTGGGTGTTGTGGTGGGCACCTATGGTCCCAGCTACTCGGAAGGCTGAGGCAAAAGAATTGCATAAGCCCAGGAGTTAGAGGTTGCTGTGAGCTGTGTGACACCATGGCACTCTACTGAGGGCGATAAAGTGAGACTCTGTCTCTACAAAAAAAAGATTAGGGCCCATTAATGTATTTTATGAGCATGTGCCCACCCTGGTTATGTGCATGAACTTCTATTAATATATTTCCAGGAATATGTGGGAGCTTTTTCCAAGCACTTATTCTTCAAAATACCTCATTCCCCATCTTTTCTCCCCAGGCTTTTAGGTTAGCCTATTGTTTTCCCCAATTGTGATTGCTTTCTTCGAACAGCAGGAGCTATACATTTGCCTTTACATGTTTTTAAAAAATCCTCTCCAGGTAATTGCCTTAACCTTAGGAGTGTTCTAGACAGGTGACATAAAGGCAAGCTCTTTCAGACAGTTCTTCAAAGACTTACCAGATACATCAAATCAAAAACCACGAGTTTGAGAATAAGATCTATTCTGCTCTCTCTAGTACTTTGTACATACTGGGAGAGCTGGCTATTGTCTTCAGGCTGCCACCAAGCTGGAGAATGGGGCATTTTTATTTACCAGAGTAAGTAAAAAAAGTCATAAAACTCTCTTGAAAATTGTAAACTTGTTTTTTTTATTGTTTACCTAATTGCTACAATCTTTTGGTAAAATCTCAGAATTCCAAAAAGGTGATTCTCATAGTTTTTGCCAGATTATTTTTTTTTTTAAATCATAGCTGTGTACATTAGTGCAATGAAAGGGTACATTGTGCTGGCTTCATATACGATCTGAAATATTTTCATCAAACTGTTTAACATACTCTTCATGGCATTTTCTTAGTTATTGTATGAAGACATTAGTATTCTGCATTTAGTAAGTTTCGCCTGTACCCTTCTAAGATGCACCATAAGTGTGGTCCCCAAAATTACCCTCCCTCCACCCCAACCTCCCCACACCCCTTCCTTCCCATATTCTTATGCTATAGTTGGGTTATAGCCTTCATAAGAAACATTTAAATTAGCTTCATAGTAGGGCTGAGTACATTAGATACATTTTCTTCCATTCTTGAGATACTTTGCTAAGAAGAATATGTTCCAGCTCCATCCATGTAAACATGAAAGAGGTAAAGTCGCCATCTTTCTTTAAGGCTGCATAGTATTCCATGGTATACATGTACCACAATTTATTAATCCATTTGTGGGTTGATGGGCACTTGGGCTTCTTCCACAACTTAGCAATTATGAATTGGGCTGCAATAAACATTCTGGTACAGATGTCTTTCTTATAATGTGATTCTTATCTTCTGGGTATATACCTAATAAAGGAATTATAGGGTCAAATGGAAGGTCTATTTTTAGATCTCTAAGTACTTTCCAAATATCCTTCCAAAAGGAATGTATTAGTGTGCATTCCCACCAGCAGTATAGAAGTGTTCCCTTTTCTTCACATCCACCCCAACATTTCTGGTAAAACCAGTAATAACTTTTAAATGATGCAATTAACATTTAAAGACATAAGTT